>JAYDZG010000015.1:20276893-20288296 GCA_034509265.1 Microcambeva bendego | reverse complement strand
TGATGTGTTACTGCGACCCAGCAGCAGCACAAGCATTCCAAATCAATAATGCGGATCTTGATCCACTGTCGTGAACCAATGGGACCAGCCTAAAGGATTCACATCCTGTGCCATGGTCAGGGTTGTGAAGGGTGACAGGCATGTAACACCGCCAGTCCATCACAGAACAGCTGTTGCCTTACTGCAGGTTTTGTGTGTGTGTGGGGGGGTGGGGGGATGTACAAGAACACAGAAAGAGGAAGAACATGCAAACTCATCACATGACCGTGGGTGCCCAGCCAGAGAATCAAACCTTTCTTGCTGTCAGGCAACAACACTATTCCTTCTGCCACCATGCAGCCCACTCTAAATGTACTCACTCGTCATTGTTTCTGGATTATCACTTGTCATAGCACTTTAAGACTAATGAAACCAGACATGATATAATGTTAAGTTTTTCTTATTTAATGTTCAAAAATGCTAATGATGTAAATAGCTCTAGTTTGTACAGAAGCATGTAATTAACTTGTTTTGCCCAAGCCTATAATTGATGTTTTGTTCAGACCCCTTATTAAGAGGTAAAAAAGTCAGTTAAAGAACACAGTTCTTCACAGTGAGTATGGCTCTCTGTTCTCAGTTGCTAACTATTCTTTAGAAAGAGCAAATGTATTTGACTGGGTGGTTAAAGTGGCAGGTGCTGGTTCATTAAAATGGTCTTTTGCTTGAGCTGGTTTTGGATATTGTGTGAGGTGTTGTGATGGGTGGGGGGTCAAGTGTCAACTGTCTTTTGCCAGGTGCTGGGTTTGTGATCCACAGTGGGGTTTTATTCCAGTTGTTTGGATGAGTGGTCTTTTGTCAGGTGTTGGTTTGAGTTCCAGGTTTCATGCTTGTCAAATCTAAGGGATGTTCTACTGGGATCTCTGCAGGGTTCCAGATCAGGTGCCGGTACAAAGAAATGGAACACACTTATTAATTAATGTTATTAGCTAAGAAACTTTAAACTACTTCAACACATCACATCATGTAGATTATACATTTTGTCTACTACTAATACTAGAGCTGACAGTATGAGCGATGTTTTTTTTTGTACAGAAGCAATTGATATGTGTACAATGTCTTACAGTTTAAAGAGTTGCAGTGATTCCCAAATTGAGCTGAGGTTCGCTGAGCTTTTACAAAGCAGATGCATTACAAAACATTTTTCCATTGGTTTTACATAAACATTAAGCATGGCCCTAACTGAATATGTTCTACAATAATAAATAATTAATGAAAAAGTAACTTTATTATATTAAAGAGTGTTTTCTGAAAATCAGTCCTTATAAATGTTAATGCAACTTTTTATAAACCGTTTTTGACATAGAATATTTGAAAACCACTGTATTTTTGCATTGTGCTTTTTGTGTTTCCTTCTTGTTCTTCTTTAAGAGAACACAATTATAGACTGTTATCCCCTCACTTAAAGATTGTAGTGTTTTTTTTTATTCAAAGCCATGTATAAACTGCCATTGTAATCGTGCTACAGTGACAATGTTCTGGTGCTCATCAGTGTCGCTGTTGATGTTCCCTTTGGTGTGATATGACCTTTAGAGACACTTGTCTCAGTATTACAAACAAATAAAATACGTTTTTGGCAGCTGTTTACTATGCTGTGTATGTCTTGATTTATTTCAGCTGAAAATTAAATTATATATATATATGGGATGGAAAATGGATTAGTAATTTGCTATGCTAAATTTACTATGCTAAACTAGTTTGTTTCTGTGTGAAGCTATAAAGCAGATGCTAGCTCAAACAAACACCAACTCCAACCCTAACACAAACCATTTTTTTGAGTTAGGGTTTTATTAAGGGTTTGAAATGTCAACTTTGACCTGGTCATCTGAATATATATAGTTGGAATTTTTAAAACTTTAATTTAAACTTGAATTTAGTAACAATAGTTTTTCAGTCACTGCAAAATGAAATGCGTTTAATTGATAGCCAATTTTTAAAATAAATAAATACATTTCATTTAAAAAAGAACAGTGATGGAAACTCGAAGGGTTTTTACATTTAAAAATCTGATTACATTTACTTCCACTGTACCTCGTATATCATGCACTATTTTATATTGCCACCTAGTGTTTATCAAGCCTACTGCAATACAATAAGATGAAACACGCTACTGATTTAATGGTTGTTCTTTATTTTAAGCTTGTTATACACTTTATATTTTGTGTGGTTGATTAACAGCAGATATACAACCACTAATATATGTGTTTATCTTAAACACAATCTTTCAGCAGGATCAAAACACCAGAGCTGTAACTTCTATTTAAAAATAACAGCGGCTATGATGTGTTATACACAATTATATCAAAATATGCATATGTCATTTTTTGAAAAATAACTTCCTTTAGTATAAAATATAGCATAGTGTTAAATACAACACATACAGATGTTGGTACCAAGCAAACTGAACAATAATATTTAAAACTTTTTCAGGGAAACCTTATTGCAACCTATTCATAAGTAGTGCAAATACTATTACTGTTTTTTTTTTTATATGAGCATTAACAGTCAACAATACTTTAACTGAAATCTAAAGAACAAACCAATGTAAATAGTAAAAGCATAGCAAAAACATTTACTACTAAAAGTTTATTTTATTTGGGAATTTTAATACCCAATTATGCAGAAGTTGAAACAATCAGACATCTGCTAGTAGTATAGCTCAGGGAAGCTGTTCTTTTACTTGTCAGTGGCAGTGTCACTATATTTTCAATTTAAGATTTTAGGCTTTAAAAATACTTGTATTAAGTATTTTAGATGTTCAAACTTTGAAACTGTATTATTGCGGCATGTCCAGATGCATATTTTTATAATCATATAAGTATTCATAACAACAAAGGCATAATGCTGACTTCCAGTGACTGTTGTTAAATTAAGTTTTGACTATGGTATTTCAAATCTAATTTTAATAGGGATTATTTTGCAATTATTAGTTCACATACATGTTGTCGTTACTTATAATTAGTTAACTAAGTTAATGAAATATATTTTATGCAAACTATAGAAGGTTTACAAGTTACTGACACAATCAGGAACACACTCTGCTCCGTTTGTGCTTGTCTGTGTTGGGAATATCTAGGAGAACTTATACAGTATGTAATATACAGTACATACTAAGGTCACAGGTTGCTACAGACTGGAAAGTGCTTAAGCTTTTCAGTTCTAAATTAACTTAATATTCCAGTGTAGAGCTATAACATATGGTCTGAAAAGCACTAGGCTAGTGTAAACACTAAATTACATCACAGAACCTTTATTGATAAAGCTATTCTTAACATACTTATGTACTGAATTTTGCACTCAACTGACAGTTTACTTAATACAAGTAGCTTGTACACCCACCTTAGAAGTACGTGTTAGGTATACAAATACTGACTATCATTAATTAATCCATTAATAATTAAGAACCACCATGGCCTATCACTGATCAAATGTTATTCAGGAGGTGAAGTGTTCTTTTCAGAGCAGCAATGCTGGTTCAATAATAAAGTATTTTCGCTTATGTACATACACTCAAGTCACATTATTGTGTGCTAATTTTCACCAGCTAATATTCAGAGCAACCTTTGTGTAGAGCAACTAGATTGGTAGTGACTCAATAAGGTCCTGGTTGGTTGTCACATGTATCTAGAGCCATGCTGACTGCAGTGGATCACCCAGCTGCTAGAGGGGGCTTGGGGGAGATCCATAGAGCAAATACAGCGATCAAGGTGGTCCCACAGATGCTAATTTTGATTCAAGTCTGGGGAATAAGGAGCCCTTGGAAGACTTGGCTTTGCTCTTCCAACCAGTGTTGGACATTTCAAGCCATGTAATGTGTCACATTTCTATTCAACCCAGGGAAGACAATCAGCATACTAATGAAATGTAACTTCCCTCGTGAGCTATGCACTGCACCCGTCAATAGAAAGACACAAGGTCATAATAATGTGACTGATAACATTATTAATTCAGATCAAAATGCTAATGTTGCCTCAATGGCCAACTTTAATAGTATGTTGTGGTATTAGTCAAAAGAAGTAAGCACAACATGTGCTGCGTTTTCTTAAAACTTGATTAAAAGGGTTTCGGTATTTGTGTTATAGATAAGTTGGAATACTCCTATAATGTTAAGCTTTAATTGTATGCCGCGAAAAGAATGAAAATTGTGTTGCTTCTATGACAGAACAATTTTCCAAACATACTTCAAAATCTGCTTTTAAATGAACCCTCACATTTGCTGTTTGCTTGTCTTGAAAAGCCATGTATCTTCAGACAGGCTGCATATGACCCAAAAGTATCATCAAGATCATCAACTATATGCAAAGATTTGTAACCAGCTAACATTAAATGTAGTGCATGAAGTGTGATGGACAGTATTTAGTTTTTTTTCTTTTTTATATATATTTTGATAAAAATCAGTTTACATATACCTATATATGATGTATCCACCTTTTAAGCAGTGATAGGGTACAGTGTTTTCAAGCTCTTTACAAGATTTTAAGTAAAAGTGGAGGAGTAAAAGAAATATAATGAAAGAGTGCCATGAGTTGCTGTTTCTCAGTGTGGCTCTGGATCCAGAACAGTTGTTTCATCTGGCAGCTTGACCACTGGCTCTGAATTAGGTGTGGAGCCTGAAGCAGTTCCAAGCTCATCAGATGGTGAAGTAGGACCCATCTTGGTCTGCAGTGCAATAACATTTAAGGATTAGCAAAAATATTTAAACAACCTAAAACAGTAAACGTACAATGAATAAATAGCGTATGTTTTATAAGCAGGAACATCATCTTACCTTTAAATTGTCAACTTTCTCCTCAAATGACTTGAAGGTAGGAGTATTCCTGCAACACATCGGGCATGTCAGCTTACATGTACACTGTACCTAAAATAGCCTGAACCTACATTTCGTTGGCATCTGCACAATGTCACATGGGATTCTAGAGATCAGTGCATGACTCTAGATGCATGATACAGATCTCGATGTACACCCACCTAGAGCACATGTTTTGAAGCTCAAAGGGTCAGCTGCAGGAGTGGAGGTGGAATGGAGTCAATTCCATGAGGTTTTGATATGTGTAGTGAATTATTCCACTTTTGACGCCTAACAAAGTGAGAATTAAGTGTGTACCAGTAATAAAATTTGATTTCTGCACGTATTATCAATCAAAATGTCTTATACAACTGATCCTTCAAAAACTGTGTTCAAATTCTTATATTTAGTATTTATATCAAACTAGGGTTTCAGTGGTAACTGGTATATAATGGTATTAAAAGGCACAGTTATCATATCATGGACATTTGCTTATTACCAGTACTAAAGGGATAAGGCAGGCCAGCTTAGAATCTAACCCATGCATGCGTAGCTCCGCCTCGGCCGGCCCTCAGCCACTGGCACCACGTTCAAGCACACAGTGGCGAAGGTGGCAGAGAGGGCAGAAGATGTCCCTTTCACACTGATTTGGATTTTTCCAGACTTGATGTGAAAGACGGCATTAATTTACGTGTGGTCATTTTTTTAAAATTGATGTGCCTATTTTTTATATGTTATAATCAGACTTAAAAAGAGGAGATGTCAGAAATAATCCCGTCTGTCTGCAGTATCTGGTTATTTCCCACTAACTTCTTTAGCAGTAAAGCAGTTGATCAAAGTAGTTGATCAGACACTTACACAGGCTCAGTTTCTCAGATTTTTTTAATGGTTATACTTAGGCTACATATCTGTACCGAACAGTTTAATTGAAGGATCTTTACTTCTAAGAGTACATGTAAAGTGTGGTATTAATACTTTCACTATATATACATTGATTAAAAAAATAAGGAGACATTTTATACATTACAATGGTTAAACTACTAAGTTTCAACTACAATAAATGTAAACTTTTTGCATTTACTTCTTTAAGAGTTTCTTTAATTTTCTGAGAAGGTTATCATACCGTCAAAATCTTATACCATTGCATCCTATATTAAGATTGTAAAACCCCAGTGTGATTCAATACTTTAATACATACATTTACATTTTCATCATTTAGTAGACACGTTTAACTCAATCAGAAGAATTGAAGATTAAGGGCCTTGCTCATGGGCCCAACAACAGCAACCTGCAAGTGGTGAGAATTGAATCATTAAACTTTCTAATTTGTAGTTCAGTACCTTGACTTTTTGGCTAAAGCCCTTAGCTTTGATTTGAGCAACATATTTATTATCCACCTATCAAAATAATTGTGCACCGGTAATTAGTAATCCACAGGCCTGTGAGTAGGACCCAGTGCTTACCTCATGACTGGCATACTAGCAGAATGCTGTATGGAGCGTATACTATCAGTCAGCATTAAGAAGAAGGAGAAACAAGAGTTAGCAATAACACAGCTATCAGGACAGAAAGAGCTCAAGGAAGATGAGGAGAAAGTGATGTTTTATTATTTTTTAAATGAATAGAGGCAGAAATAGCATTTTCATTTTGTTGCAAGAGTACCACCAGATATGTGAGTGAACTGGCAGTAAGCAAAGGGGTTTAGGCCGATTAGAACGCCAGCACCATGAGATCTCGGAGAGAAGGATCAAACCTGGCTCACATGGTTCACACCAGACTTAGCAATGGTACACTGAGATTATATGCACACAAACACTCAGATACTTAGCCAAACCATAGAATAAGTTAGACTGAAAGAACATAGAACTGCACAAGAGACACATTTAAGACATAAATTTAAAAATGCAAATAGATCTTTAAGCTAATAATTGAAATGTGAGCTCTGCCAGGCAGCTGCTTACTTGTCTCGAAGGCCATTGCACAGTGGCTGACCCTGCACTTTCACATTTGAAAAAAGAATTCTGGTGTGCTGCACCCATGTGTATCTTCCTGGACTTTTATATTTTAGTTGAGAACAGTGAGGGTGGGAGTAGTAGTACCTGGACATGTCTAGGAGAGCCTGTAGTCTTGATTAGTGCTATTCGATTTCAACCTTTGTTTAAAGCTCAAAAGCTTGAGGAGGAAGAGAATTTTCATGTGATGGTGATGCAAAAACAGAGGTGTGTTAGTGGGTGTGCGCACAACCAAAACATTGTTTGGTGATGCTGGTAATTGATATATTTATGTATAGAGACAGTGGTAGCCTACTGAATAGTGTGTTTGGTGCTTCTGGAGCCAAGAGGTTTAAGACCAATCAATGGCTTACCCTGTGAAAACAATTTTAGTGTTCTGTCCCATGTATATTCATATTGAGGGCTCTTTAAAATGTCTAAAAATTATACTATACACTCGTTCAGTATACAGTGTATCACAAAATTGAGTACACCCCTCACATTTCTGCAGATATTTAAGTATATCATTTCATGGGACAACACTGACAAAATGACACTTTGACACAATGAAAAGTAGTCTGTGTGCAGCTTAGTAGTCTGTGTGCAGGTATGGCATGCACAAAACAAGACCAGCTATAAAAAGATGCAGAATATGAGCATGCACAGACATCAACATGCCTGCTAAAAGCACATAGATGAAGCAATGAATTGTGTTTATCTGTGTAACATGCAGAAACGAGTGCATTTATCAGATTACTGATAAATTCCACTTCTAAAATGACTTTCATTGTCAATGTTATCTTACCTAAAGGGATTGGAAAACAACTGTAATCTGTAAATGTCACAGAAAGGACTTAGCAAACATCTGGGGGAAAAAGAGCTACATAAAAAATAATAATAATAATAATAAAATGATCAGAAGGGCATTACCTCTGACCAGGATATTACTGATGCATGTGTGTGTCATTTGAAAATCTAACTAAAGACTAGAGTTCAGTATTGAGCATTGCTGTGGAAGCTTTTCGAACGATTCTTATTTGGAGAAGCGCTTTAATTTAGGTACAGAACTGTTAAGCATGTCAGTTAAACCAACTTTTTTCACAATTGAATAATTCCAGCCATCATCCTACCACATGTGTGTGTTAAACATGCTTTTGTGGAATAATGAATCACCTTTATGCTAAACGTAAGTAATATGTAAAACAATGTATTATCTTTTTCAAATAAATACTTAAAAGCTAGACAAGAGCTTTTGCAATGGTTTCAGAGCAAGGGTTGGGCACAGGTTAAAGGTCAGCGCATGGAACTGCCTGTCCAAATGGGTAGGACACCCCTACTTTAAAAGACGTGCTCTTTCTAGTAGTGAAATCATAGTTGCTAGTTATAATCAAACTAACTGAGGTTTGCAATTCAATTGATGTGCATCTAAGTACTTTTGTAACCTAAATAACTTGCCGATGCACTTTTGAAATGTCAGTCACAGTTGATAATATTTCATATATCTGTCTATGATCTAAGAGGTTAAGTTATGAGATTTGTAAGATAGTTTATTAGGAAATAACCAACAGAAAGAGAGTTTGTTGGTGGTCTTGACATATGGATCCAAAATTTCTTGTTTTTTCATGTGCTTTGCTACTATGCCCATTTAGATTTTGTTACCTGACATCCCCCAGCTTTCTGCTGATGGCTGAACCCACACTGGAGAATGCTGCGGTGGCTTTCTGTCCAGCCTGGCTAAATGTTTCTGAGGTCCTCTTATACCTGTAAACAGTGTAAACAAACAAGAATCAAATCACAACTGGACACATACCAGTTATGTATTCTAAAGTAGTTTAATTCTCCTATGTTATTATTGTTGTTGTAAATTACTTCATATATGAATTAATAAATTGAAATTTAAAATAAATTGTTCATTGGCCAGTTAATACAGACTCAATAAAAATAAATCACAGATTTAGGATACCACTCCTCAACGTCAAGTTCACTCAACATCAGCAGAGCCGTGGACCGTCCAGGCATCCATGCAAACGCAGTTTTGCCCGTTTATGGCAGGAGGGTCGGACAGCCCCCCACTGCAGGTGCGATATGATATCTCCATCTTATTGTTTTACAAAATGTGCCATTGGGTTTGGATTCGAACGCTCATATGAATATATTTTAAATATATTTGCTGCTGTGTATGATGTTTTGCACGATTTAATTCAATTGTAATTATAGTGAGATAAAAATAACAAAACACTATAAGATAAAAGCCTAGTTGTAGTCTACTAAAGATATTTCACTAGTATACTGTAAGTCACTTTGGCAGCCAGTACGATTTTTTATACCTTCGCATTTTTTGTCCAAACACTACCACAAACTCCCCTCACCACAACACTGGCTAATTTAGAGCAAAATGGCAAAATACACATTATTTATACAGAACTATCTAATAGTGAAACAGATATAATTTAATGTTCCTGTTCTCCACTGTTATAATCAGTTAAACTTAATCCTTAAAAACCAATAGTATTTATAAATATGCTTTGGCTTTTCAGTTTGTCAGTATGAAAGTCCATATACGGCAGGGTGCATGACGCAGTAACAGATGGGGTTTTTCATATGAAGCTGCATGATAAGGAGACCACAGAGCTACATACGCAGTGGACGTTGTGACTTCCTGCCAGCTTTTGGTTAGGTTCTGCTTGAGCTCATTCAATGGGGTGATGCCCAGCTTCCGCTTGATCTCTGCCAACTGCTTCTCTTTTGATGTTAAGACTTGAGATAAAGTCTGGATCTCTTCCTCTACCTGCACAGTATGAAGGTGGGGAAACACAGACAGAAATCTGGGTAGAGAAAGTAGGATTTCAACTGTATATGTAAATTATGTCCTAAACCGACTTTAAATATCCATAATATATATCTCTCTTCTAACAAGCTGTCAATGCTGGTGCCAGTGTTACTATGATTAGTTACCTGGCAGTGTTTGCTGCTGTCAGTTTTAAAAGTAACTGCTGACTGACAGAGAATAAAACAAAGTCATGTATAGTCAGCTACAGCTGTATTGGCATCCCTTTTAACCAAAGTAACTCAAAATGTTTTGTAACCTCAATCTTACACAGCAGATATATGGAAACTCAACATTTATTAAAATTACATTTACAACAGACAACTCCTTGTATTTTAAACAATGTGCAGTATTTTTATTTGATCTGGCAAAGTAGTAAAAACACTCGTTGAACACCATAGCTGGGATTTTGAATACATCACATCGAGTCTCAGCTCTGCCATCCGGGCTGGACTGGGATAAGTGACATGATCTTTGATTGGCCTGTTCAGAGGTGAGGTAGTCAGCCGGATAGAGACTCCTCTCAACTGATGCATTTAAGACCTCTGCTGTCTGATTAATGGTGTCTGCACAAGGGCGGAGAAAGAGTGCTGGTCTGTATTAGCACTAGCCTAGCGCAGGTGAAAAAATGCTACTGACTCTGCCCACTTGTCAGAAGGGGAGTGGGTTACTTTTGTTCTCTTTATTCAGATCAGTGATCGGCATTAGTGGAAATGAAGTGTGATGTAATCAGGCAACTGGATGTGCTAGGTCAGCCGAAAAAGAGGAAAATGCATAAACAATAATAATCTTTAAAAACATTTCAGAAGTCCAAGTCTGTGTTGGTACACATTCAAAAAGCTGGTGTGTGCTTATACAGCAGATCTGATGATGTCACCCCTTGTTAGTCCATCATGTTAGACAAGAAGTGAAACAAGAGTGAAGTAAGAGTAAAGCAACTTATTTCACAACTATAAGAGAGACGTTGCGGTAAACAAGGCCCTTGAAAAAATAAATATGACATCCACTAGCTGTAAGTATTACATTGTGTTCTGGTCTTAGTTGAATCAAAAGAAAAATGAGTAGACCTTTGCCATTTCGTAGCGCAACTCCTCTTGCTCTTCCTCAGTGAGCGCGGTGTCAGAAGCTGTGGCTAAAGCATCCTCACCCACTTCTGGAATGAAATCTTGTCTCTCAGCACCTTCGGCAAGAGAAAAATCAGAAAGAAAATTAAGACTTCTATATGTAAACGACTTTTTAATACTGGTCATTTATTCTCAGATTTTGTCTGCTACAGGCACTGCCAATTAAGCCCGCTAGAGGGCACCCAGCCACACGGTAGCAAGTAATTGTAGCTGTGGGAAATACAAAACCTCATTATCAATAGGAGAAAGAGGAAAATATATTAAATAAATCATACTTTTATGTTCTGCTGGGTGTAAATATGAAGGTAATTAAATATTCAGTGATCACATGAGGAAAGATTCACATGACACATTCACTGTTCTAAGCCAGATCGGTCTAAATTTCTAAGCTTGAAGGGCCTTGGTAAAAGTGGTAAGAAAAAAACTGAGACAGTGAATGACTAGAATTGGATGATCTGGAGTGCTTAGCATGTCTTTCTGATTGTAATGGCAATATGGAATGCCATTGCTGCCAGGTGAAACAATGCTGACATGCTGACCAGTTGTGTGCAAGACTGAGACCATATACCGTAAATTCCGGCCTATAAACCGCACCTGAGTATAAGCCGCACGCTCTAATTTTAGAAAGAAAATCAATTT
>JAYDZG010000015.1:20250788-20262624 GCA_034509265.1 Microcambeva bendego | reverse complement strand
AATGCAGAGATAAAGAGGAATATCTTTAAGCATCTCTCTTAAAAATTGTGCCAAGCTGGTAGATAGCACAAATAATTCATGTTTTACCAAACTAATCATTTAAATTTGGAGCTGAGCTACACATAAACCATAAATTAATTGAACAAATGTATGTAAACCACAAAATGTATTGTCTAGATCATGGTCTAGATCTACTGGTGAGGACCACACAGTTGTGTATTAAGCCTTGATAATTAATAGAATTGGAAGTAATTAAAAGAATTGAAAGAGTGTGTGCACTTACACAATACAGCATATGGTATTGGCACCACCTGTTTTGAGATTCACATGCTGCTGATATTAAGCAAACCTGAAGACAATTGTACAATATACAAATTAAGATCTTTGTCTCCATCGTGCAACTTCAGATAAAACTCTTCAGATAAAACAGTTATCTGTGTGCAGCAGCTGGAGTGACAAGGGAGTTTGATAAACTAAGGAAGTGGCAGATGGTTTCCCTGCAAGACATTCAAGGACAGAAGTAAGCTTGGAAGATTTACTGAACAAGCTAAGGGAGACTTGATTTTAACAGTGATCTTCTATTCTACTGATGACATCTGACATTAAAGAGTTAAGCATTCAACATGACCACATATTTCCAAATTTTTCAATACTATTAAGCGGTGTATCCACAGGAGGTACAGTTTCCCGACTGGGTATCTCAGGTTCTCTCTACCAAACTGTAGAAATTTTTGTTTTATCTAAATGTTATTTTTTTTCTTGTTTGGTAATCCTAACATCACCTGGTTTAGGACCAGGTGTTTCTTCAAAAAAAGACACTACAGTGAGGTGAATCTGTAACGGTAGACAATCAGTTTTCCACCCTTCATCATAATTTTTGCAAAAACTCTAACCAAGACAAAATTATCTTAGCATATGGCAGACATTTATTATCCATCTCTGACAAAGATACCACTATGCCACATACTTATGAACGGCTATCTGTACAGCTTATCTTGGAAAAAGTTTCTTGTGAACTGCAAAGAACCTTCATACTTGCCTGTTGCGAAGCTTGTAGCACAATCTTAAAAATGCAATCAAACCACATGGACACAGAAAAGTCTTCAGAATCAGCAACAAGAAAGCAAGACACATTGTCATGACATTAAGTAGAATTGTACTTTACCTTTAGGGACAGGTAAGTACGTGTTCAGTTTAATCTAAAAGTTGCAGAAATCATTTGAAGACATGGATGAGTCCTACATGTATGTAAACATGTAAGTATTAAGACTTATTGTTGTCATATAAACAACAACTTAAAAGTCGAATAGTCTTTATGATGACGTGTTTCTGCTGGAAAAACATCTGTGAAGAACAATTTGGATTTTGAAACTTCCTTACTCGACAGTCCTGCAACTTAAACTATTCTAGTAGTGGAAGAATTCTTGAAAATCGTGCACTACAGAAACCCCTGATCAATGCATGCAGCTTGTCTCAGTTAAAGGCTGAATCAATGCATGAATCATTTCGATGTCTGCAGCTCCATCTCCAGCTCAGAGCAGCTTGCTAACCGTAACCAACTTCTAACAGAAACAATTACCTGCACTTTCATCTCAGTTGTCATGCATGATCTGCAAATAAATCACTTCAACGGTCAAGTGTTCTTACTCACTTTGTTCAGATCCCTCCATGCTTGCGTGATCTCGGGGGTAAGGGTGATTATTTTTGGTCCACACTCGTTATTTTTCCAGTATACTCACTCCAGCCACAGTTGTGTTTAGAGCTGCCTGTGACACGCTGCAGCTGGGCGGGGAGGTTGGCGTGTGACGTCATCACGACGCACAGCACGCCCGTGTTCAAACAGAAAGGTAAAAACACACGCGCGCGCTGGCACCAGAATATAATCGTTCTCGTTATTTTCTATACATTAAAAAGTATAATATTGGAGAGACTAGGGTTTCTAAACCGCATTTTTAAGGCACATGATAATCTGCTGGTCTTCAAGTTTTTTCTGCCATTCGAATCCTTCAAAACATCCTTAAGTCAAAGCACTGATCTAGATAGACTCATAGTATTCATTTGTCTTAACTTCAGAAATACACCCTGGACAGGGCACCAATCTGTCTTCCTAAAGACCATTTAAAGTCAAATCAGTTTTATTTATATAGTGCTTTTGACAATAAACAAAAAATAGAGGGGCTAGATCAAGAAGGGCATCCAAAGAAAAAGCTGGGCTTGATTTGGTTTGTGGACTAGATGTACTGTGATGATCCCTTAATACTGGAGCAACCAAAATAATTAATTTGGATAAAAGGTTTGAATAAGAAACACTTTGCTGCAGTCAAAAGAACTGCAATTAGGTTATGCAACAAGAGTACAAAGCAAGTCCACTTTTATGAGGCTCAATAGAAAACATTGCTGCTTATGCTCAAAATGTATCCATTGCAGCTGACTTGAATCAATTATGCAGTATAATATGTTAAGTTTTTTTTTTACCTATTAGTACAGGTGATACAGATTTGTAACTTTTATGTCTACCACAGTTAAGACTGTAGCTTTAAATCATTTCAAATGCGAAAGGTTCCATGTCATATTTTGTATGAGGATGTGAAACCATTTAGTGTGACAAAAATGCAACAATAGAGGAACTTTTGGGAGGGCCCACCATTGTTTTTTAAAACCAAATCACATAAATGTACATAATGTTCATGACAAAATGAATTAAACAAATTTGTAAAACTGTAAAATTGTAAATTGGGAGTGAACAATCAAAGAAGGTCCCAACAGATGATGATGGTGGTGTCATTAATTATTTGGGTATTTCCTGAAGCATTTTACACCCTGGACAAGAGTGACCAACCCTTTGCAGGTATCATATACTCATGTGTTCTCTTGCTATGGCAATCTAAATGAGTTCATCCACTTTCTGCAAACCTACACAAACACAACGTGCTAATTTCAAAGACAGTAAACAAAAGCAAGGACCACACCCAGTTCTCCAGGATTCCCATGCCACCAAGCTATATTAATATTATAATCTCTAATTTCATTTACTTCAACTGCTTTGTCCTTGTAAGAGCAGCATTGTGAGTAGCATTAATATTATAATTCATATTATAATTACAAGCATCATCATTGTAATTATTAGGAGTAATATTACTTATTCAAATTAATATCAATATTATTATTACGCAGCTTCATTATCATTACTATTGTTGTTGTTATACCTGATGTTAAGCATCACAATTGTAACTATCATTATTAATATCATTACCATGATATGTATTAGTAGTAGTAGTTACATTTATTATTATTATCCTTGCTGGTAGTATCACCACACACAGTGGATGGAGGAATCAATAGATATATTATTAGACACGCTTGCAGAAAGGAGCGCAGCTGGACAACCTTTATTATTCACATGGGCACAAGGTCCCCAATTAGAGCTCAGTGAAAAGGGAAATCCTCCAGAGACCCAGATCCTCATTAGTAACGTGACAGAGGGCGGAAGTGACCTGATGCTGTACACAAGAACTAATGCGAGAAAGAACGCCCCCCACTGGGCTAAGATTCACAGGCTAATATGCAAATTGCTAGTCAGCTACAGAAGTAGCACCTGTGGGTGAAAATAAAAGGAGCATTACATGTGTTTGGTTATTTATCCTAATATGATACAAAAATATGACAGAAACGGATATTTGATAAGAAAGTGCTTTTGAAAGAGAAATGTATTAAAAATTCTCCACCATGCTAAAACATTTAAATTCTCAGGGATAGTAATCACAAAAGTTCTGTTTTGTCCTATTTCACCATGTAATACATCAATGTGGTTATATTTGTACATGTTTAACATAATTACAGTTAATTATTGTTTATTTATTTACATTAAATTCTTTTAGTATGTTAAGGTTGTGTTTATACAACTCAGATGCAATTTGACGACAGCTCATAACCTTTTCAACTATAACAATAATATTAAACAGACCAGCTGACTCTTAGAATTATTAATGATTGTCATACATTTAATAGATTACTGTGCAGTAACACATAAAACAAATAAATGAATTGTAACTTCCTTAAATTGTAATCCACAGTCACTTTAACAAACCTGTAAACGTCACACTGTTTACCCACACATGAATATCAGTGTTTCATCATTCATTATAACTCTCAAGACTCTCTCAGATTATTTAAAATGAATTTAAAATAAAACACAGTATAAAGTCTGCTAAACTAAATCTAATGATGAATCAATAATGCAAGCTTAGGGTCAAAGCTTCCATGATACAAATAAAGTCTCTACACTACTCAGAGGAGATCATTTTCATATTCAAAAAGGGGGAGCAGTGTAAACAAAAAAGCCATCCCAGCAGTTAAAAGCACTTGGATAAAAGGACATCTCTATGCAAGCACAAAAATAAATCCTATAGCATATCTTAATAAATACAATTCATGTTTCATACAGTGTACATATAAATGTTTCAGGTTCTTATAACTAACATAAAAAGCATGTTCTATTTTTGCATCCTATAATAAATAATGTTTTCCAATTCTTTCTATAATGTACTACGTTGTATTTCAATACTCACCAACATTTTGATAGTACTTATTTGTTCAAAAATGAAAAATAAACATATTACATATGTGTTGATAGTAAATTATGCATGTGTTATATTATGATCATTATCATTATAATGACTTATAATACAATCAATGTTACTGTCAATCGATTAAAATATGGCTAACCAAATAAGAATATTTTTCTTAACCGTCTAAATTTAATTGTATTTATTTATTCATTTGCCGTTAATACATTTATATATCATCACAATATATAGAACATATGCCATTGTGAAATTCTAATGTGGATTTGAAGTAGACATCTGCAACAGACGTACAGTATATGAAATGAAAAACAAATTGGTTGAATACTTCTTTTATCTTACTGTATGGATTGTATGGATAATAGTTCAATCATCACCTGTTTTTAAATAGGTCTGGGTCTGTGTTATTCTAGAGAACGCGGTGGGTCTTTGTCTCCACCTGTAAACGCACCTATGCAAACAGCTGCTTTGCCATTCTTTTCTTTACCTGTTTCATTGTTTTTGTGCTTTAAAACAAACACACAGAAGCAGCGTTTAATGCCAGTCCCTCAAAAACCCCCGCTTAGCAGGAGGCATGAAAGCCAGACACGGACTTTCTGGTTCGAGACAAGCAAATCCTGAGATGAAAAGCATGCGGAAAATGGGTGCAGTCAGAAACACAAAAGCTCTCTGGCTGGTAGTTGGTCACCCCCCATCTCGCTTTAAAACGAGCCCCCCCTACCGACCCCCCTTACTCGGGCTGAGCGAGATGCATTGTGGGGAAAGTCGTTGGCATTCGACCTCTGCGGGGCCTGCGCGGACGCAGCAGCAGCCAGAACCCTGAAATTCATTATGCCTTTAAAACCCCGTTTTATTTCCGCATAACCTACATACTCTCGCCAGGAGGCCAAAGCGAGGAAAAAAAGAGCAATTCGATGCGGGGTTCTTCATTCTAATTCTAAACGTCGGACTTTTAATCGGTAGAACAATTTGTTAAGTAAATTAGATAGTTATTTATTAAGAAGAAAATGTCCGGAGAGCGAAACCGCAGGTCGCTGGCTTTCCGAGGAGGCGGATTAGTCGCGACCGGCTCGAGCGGCAGCCGAGGCTTTACCGCGGACGGCTGGGAGGCCCAGGCCTGGACTGACCGACACTTAAACGGGACCAAGTTGGATCTGGACGAGGACAAGAACCTGGGGGCGAGAAACGGACCATCTCCAGGGCGACTCGAGGGCGGGGGGTCGGTCAGCGACAGCACAGAACCCGCAGCAGAGGAGGACGAAGACCCGGAAGGGAGCAAGTGGCAGACCGGGAGGAACTCCTATAGGAGCCCCTGGAGTCCAACCAAGAACAGCGACCGCTGGAGCTCTGGGAACGGACTAAACGGAGAGGACGGAACCATCGGATCAGAGGACCGAAAACCGTGGGTCGAAATGAGACCGCAGACGCTGCTTCAGAAACACTCGCTGTTCCAAGCCTCCTGGCTCCAGGAGTTTTCCTGGCTCAAATTTTGCCAAGAAACGGGACTCATGTCCTGTTCGTGGTGTCACAACATTACCGGCAACAACACCGACGAGCTGGTGAAAGGCAGCCGGAATTATAAACGCGCCCTGCTGCTCAGACATCACCTGTCCTCCGAACACGGCCGCAACGACCCGACCAAACAGGTAAGCAAACGCACAGCGGCTGTCAACCAGTGCAGTTCTACTTTGAGTCTAAAGTAAGCAAGTATTCGTTCGAAAACGATTAAATGTTACGAACAAAACAAATTTAATGTAATATTTTATGCTAACGTTTTAACTATTTCATTACTATTCGCTAACGAGGGAGCTAAGATACGTCGCTTTTCTGAAAGGCTGCCCATTAGCATCTAAGCTAACCACCAGTCCTTACTATTGTGGCTTTAAGTGACAGCTGTCTCCTACTTCATCTCGCCATTTTAGCCCTTAAATCCACTATTTCCTAATTCCAAATTGCGACTGTTCATTAAAAACCATTCATTCTGTGATTTTCAATTCGTGCTGGATAATAAGACTTTATATTTCGATATTTCACGATATATCGACACTAACGCATTTCCTAGTTGTGTAAGTACTTTAAGGTGACCGCTCTCTTTAACCTTAGTATTACTGGCAGAAACGAGTACATGCTAAAACATTTACCTCAGTGATATTGATTTAAAAAGCTGAACAATCTTCAAACGGAGAGCAATTCAACGAATTTACTTTGTTAGCAAGTAATATTATCCCACACATTGCACTGTAAAAGTAATTATTTATTTGACCAACAGAGCTTCTGAGAACTAGAATAGCCTGGCTGTAAATTAGGGCTGGCCAATATGATTGCATATTTATACCGTGATGCATTAATACAGTAGTAAACCCCCCTATCAGGTGTCAAGTGTTGGGACTTAATGTTATGAATACATGATTGGTCATTTAAAAACAATCATATGACTTATATTTGACTGCTTTTTTCAATTACAACAATATGAAACTCCGAACACCTCTACTAACTTGCTACACAATAAATATACATATTTTATAGCAAATGCAAATATCAAGTAAGTCTATTACTACTTTCTACTTAGTAGAAACTGGAAATCAGGGCCGGGCAACATGACCACATATCTACCTAGTGACAAGTTAATGCTTTATTAAATATTTTATCCAGTCAGATTTGTCAGCTGTCAGTGCTGTCAAAACACCATTGTTAGATCGATCTATCCATCTATCTATCTATCTATCTATCTATCTATCTATCTCTGAGGTTTTGTTTGAGTTCTTCTAAATTTGTGATGTAGATGTTTCCTCATTAGTATTTATATTGTCTAATTATGTAAACATCTCTGTGGCTTATTACCTGTAGCAGCGCAATTTACAGGATAACATTGTCTTTGAGGATTATAAGAATAGAAAACGCCTTAGTACGTTTTAGGGTGTTGGAGGAAGCATCACTGAGGTTGTAAAAGCATATCACATGACATGTTAATGATTAGATGTTACTGGAAATTTCTTTATAAACACCATTTTTGGTCCCTGGACAAGGTTTTTTTTTACCCATTCAGTCTTATGATATTCTTCATTATGACATCATATTCATTTTTGCAGTTTTTGTAGTCACAGGTCATCCTTTGTAGTGTTCATATTATGTCCCCTTTTCTCATGATGGTCTATAATTGTCGTTGTTATAGTAACAGCATAATGTCTGAGAAATGTAGCTAAGTAACATTAAACATGGAGGCAATTCCTATCCTATATATATATATATATATATATATATATATACACATTGCTTTTTCAAGCTGACCCTAACGGTGTATACTGAAATGTCTTTGCTGAATGTACTTGTTTATTTTAGCTAGCTTTCTTGAAATATTAAAATTGGCATATTGTTTTACTCCATGTATACTCAATGTTCTTTTCTCTTTTACATTGACAGGTAGGTTTATGAAACTGTATTTTGGCCCCCCAGTATTAAAGCGGTTCAATAATTATATTGTGTTGACAATCTTTACAAACTGTTAATGCAAGGTAGCTGGTGGATATTTATGGTAACAAATTTCACAATCGACACACTGTTTATGTATTGGGTTCCCCTACATTTAAGGCCAATATTCAGTTATTCACAATTCCTTGTTTTAGCAGTTTTACCCAACGACACAATTATTGCACTGCAATTATCAACGTTTGTTGCCTTGGTAACGTGGTTGATTACTGGAGGACATAATGGCAGTAGCTTGACCCTGCAGGCTTTGGGGAGCCTAAACCCATCTCATCCCATCTGATCCCCACCCCCTCCACTGCTGGAAAATGACCTCCGGCACATCTCAGCCTTCCCATTTAGGGTTTCTAAATCACAGGCTTTGTGTCACATGAATGTCCAAGATCTTTGTCACTAATTCCATGGATCACATGCCCCCTAAATCAGGATATCCCTGACAAGTTATGTGTTGTATATTTGCAATCCACCTTACCCATGGCTGTGTTATTGGGTTTAAATAAATTTATCATGTGACCCCTTGACCTGGTGGTTTTCCCCCACTCTAAAGGGTGCATGGATCAATAAGTGCACCTCTGATCATCTTCGGTGCTCACGTGTGGACATGCCCTGGGCCTTAATGCTTTGAAATGGATTTTTCTACATATCAATTAGGGCAGTAATATGCAAAGGACTTAAGTTCCTCTGGTTCAAACATTGCCTAAATGCAAAGAATATTTGGTTAACCTTTCCGGTTATTTGGACTTTTTAATTTGTTAAACTCAGTTTGAATATTTTGTTAATTAAATCACTATAGGTAGAGAGTGTTAGTGCTACCAGTCATTGGTAGAAAGAGACCCTAACTGTGTACAAATGTAATGTATACTTTTTTTTAACTACAATACATTATTGATTACCACAAATGTACTAGTGCTGGGATTCAAATTTACACCAGCCTATTCTTTTTAAACTATAGATTTGATGTCTTCTGCTGTTTGAAATATTGTCAAACAGTGCACCATGTCTTAGCATTTAGATTTCCTTTATAGGGAATTAAGTTTCAGGGAGCAGACATCAGCTGGTGGGATGTGCCCAACTAGCCCTATTCAAATGTTGTATATTGATTATGGTGCCAAAAAGCATTTGCAAGGATAGCAGGGAGTAAAACCAAAGGAAAAACTGGTGTTCATCTGACATTTGCAACAACGTAAAAAAACACCTTCAGTCACAATTTGCATAAGGGTGCCTTGGCGAAGTCCTTACTCAACCCAGTGGAGGTTATGTGGTCATACCTAAAACAAGCAGTTTGTATATGTAAAGATACATTGCTGCAAGCTTTTTATTTCATGAACATGCACAGAGACTGAATCAGTTGAACAATTTGATCAAGGCAAGAGTCTTATAAGAGAAACCGGCATTGTTATACAGAGCAGAGCTGGCATCTAGTCACATGACTGAAATGCATTTAGGAATCACTCCAACACAAATGCTAAATGGCTGGAATTTGTGGTACTATTGAAGGGAAAATGTAGCATTCTGATGTAGGTTTGTTCTGTTGTGACTAAAGGCAAAAAAAAACCTTACACAAAATAACTTTGTATAACAAATACTTCCATAACATGGGCAAATTGCTTTTTACACCGTTGTATGATGCCAGTAGTCTGTTAGTATTTCAAACGGTGAGCATGAAGAGTCAATTGCAACTTGTTCAATTAGGTCTGATAAACCAAGACAACCCAAAATCTTACTTTTTTAGTGGAGGATGCACCAGTGGAATACACTCAAGCTGAAATTCTTAGAATCTGTACCTTTAAAATGGTAAAGGTGGGTCAATTTACATAAGCAGTTAATTGTCTGGAAAAATTGCAGCGCTTCAGTGACCTTTAAGCCTAAGCAAGCTGATTAGGCGAATAGAAAAGCTAGACATGTAAAGTGCTAACTGGGTATCTGTGTTCCCTCACTCTTGAGTCTGGACACTGTCCCCAAAGTTACCATCTCTAGTTAGAGAGTCTACAGATGAGACCAAGGCTCCACCCAGCCACTGTCTGCCCTGTGTGAAATGCAAGCCTGTGTGTATTGGGAGGGAGAGTGAACTCTGTGGAATTCTCCATCGATGAGCTCTGTACATTGTTGGGAGGCCCGGAGCCTGGTGTTCTCCACCCACACCTTGGGTCAAGCACACTGCCACATTGTTCATGCATCTGTGAGAGACAAGCTGGGTGAGAGGACCAAGCTCTTGCCTCAGGGCTAGGCAGGACATGGGTGGGGTTCACACGAGGAAGATAAAACCACTCTGCTGTCTAGGGGACAGCTTTAGCCCATCGGTTCACCCCGTGTTTAATATACATTCCTCACACAGACCTGGCAGGTAAATAATTAAGCGCAGAGATGATGAATTGGCCGGGTGTTCTTGTTTACAGTCTGAGTGGGTCATTGGACAACATCGTAAAGGATCTCCAACTAAGCTGGGGTGTACATCAACAAATGCCGGATTAGTGGTAGCCATGTCGTTCCTGTTCTGCATCAAACCGAAAGTCTGAGGTGTGAAACGAGAGCACGAGAAACCTCTGTGGGTTTTTTTTGTCACATGCTTTAAATATCGCCCTTTTTGTAACTGGGTCTTGGTAGTTTAGTTTAAATTTTGTTAAAGCTGGCTACTGCTTACAATTAGAGTAGGGTCTCGGCAGAAAGCATCTGTTCTCCTGTTCTATTAACACGTGGCACATCTGGAGAAAGGATGAGCTGAAGTAGAAAGTTTTTTTGTTTCTTTGTCTTTGGCAGAACTTCTGTTTATTACTACTGCACAGTTAGGCACAGTGTCATGGCATTTCCACATCACAAGCACTTGCTTAAGGAAATAACGGAAAACAGTATGTCACCACATACTGGTAACCATTCCTAATTATTAACCCAATTTCTTTCATATCCCCCTATTATTCAATGACATGCTTGTCTGGTTTTCTTAAATATACAGTATAATTTTGCTGGGGTGACCGCTTGACCTATAGAAGAAAATCCTTCACGGTTTCTGCTAAACCTTTTAAACATTTCGCTGGGATTAATGTGTGCTATACCAGTTGCCCCAGTGTAGCATGTAACGCTACTAAAAATGTTAGGAGGAAAGGACTGGTGCTACACTTTAAAACTCAATCCACACAGAACAGGCTGCAGCAGATTTACCATGAATTACTCAAGCACAAAACACAGCTGGGTGGTAGGAGAGGAAATTCTGAGCCTAAGTGGGATAAATGACTCTGGATTAGGACATCTGCTTTGCAATCCAAAGAAAGTAGCGTGCATATACTCCCCTAATAGGTACCAGTCTGTCCAGCTTGCTTTTTTTCATCCAACAGGCTGAGGAGTTAGCCTTGACAAAGTACAGGTGGAGGGAGAGGGAGGTGGCCAAAATGAGTCTCGGAGCTTAAAAAGGCTTTGGTGATGTGAGGGAAATGGTTTGCTTAGGGTGTGTCACGCGATACAGTTTGTGTTTGAGTGGGGGGGTTGAGCTATACAGTTCCACATAGCTGCAGTTAGAGCTGGTTTAACCAGTTCTGATATTTGTAGTGGTGTCAGCGTATTGCCATCAGCTTGCGTTTACACTGTACATTAATGCCGTTTGGTTTTTTCTCTTCTTGTTGTGCCTTTAGGACACAGAGAGACTAGATGACCCTGAGGGCTTTGAGTTTGACTACAGAAGCAAGCCAAATGAAAACTCGTATTGCTACCAGCTTCTCCAGGAACTGGACAAGCAGCGCAAGAGTGGCCTTCTGTGCGATGTCAGCATCGTTGTTTGC
>JAYDZG010000015.1:20199542-20210915 GCA_034509265.1 Microcambeva bendego | reverse complement strand
TAGAAATGGCCAATGAAAAGATGAAAAATCATGTGATCTATTTAACATATCCCTTAACATGCTCCCTGACCTATGCAGGACAATAAAGTCTGTTGGTGTGGTCAGGTACTCTTGCAGGTCATCTAGTAACACTCATCTAGTGACACACTGTGACACTCTAAGCTCAGTGGCCACTTCCATCTGAGAACATCCTGTTTGAAGCCTCTTAATGGTGAGGTACCGTCTTGGTCGGTATTCTTGCTTGGTCAGAATGTGAACAGCATGACGATGAGGACTGTTTAAATACCAATTCTAACTGAAGCAGGAAATGTATTGGTTGATTCATGTATCAAACACCTGTTGTGAATTTTACCATTGAGCTCCTTGGTACAGCAAGTTGTAAAAAAAAAGTACTGAAACATTGAACAGTTGGACATTCAAAGGTTTAGAGAAGGTCACATTAAGTTCACCTGTACAGGTTAGAGTGCATTTTAGGTTCACTCTGATATTTCATAATATCAGAAGACAAATATCCTTTACTTTTTGTGAGTAGTGTAAGCACTTTGATTTCTAAAATTCTCTTTGTTTGTGTGTAATATCATGTTTGTATGAGGGGTTTTAATTGCATGTTTACTTTAAGATAAGCTTGCATATTGACTAGTCAGCTACCTTCAGGCAGATAACATCCACTGGATGTTTTTCACTATGGCAGCAAAAGTGTACAAATACTAATAATTTGTATTGGGAATACTTTTTAATATTTTAATGTTAATTTTCTCCCTTTACCAGGCAGTGTAACACTTTACCAGGCAGTGGCGGGTCACTACCTGAATGTATTTCCTTACCTTAGGAATTTGCGCACTAGGGAGAGCCACCTAAATCAACTTCAGGCCAAGGATGTCTTCTGTCTCTGTGAACAGTGGAATGAACTAGAAAGGACTGTAGCTAATGATTCGCTTGAACAATTCAACAGTCTGACTCATCTGGGCCATGTGATGAGTGTCGGTGGAAGAGTGGAGTGATAACATGGGAATGAGGCCAGGACTGCAGCCTTAAGAAGGTGTTTCAGGTCAAAAAACGCAGAACCACATGTTTTTAGCAGAAGTAGAAATAATCAATTCCTTACTGCTTAATATGTCATCCTTGGAGTATAATAATACAGTTGAATATTTAATTTAACTGGATACATTCAGAACCATCTATTATCATATATATGGAAGAAAAACAATGCATGTTTATCTGTTTATAAATGTTAGCTTTAAATAAAAAAAATGCAAATTACACTTTACAATACATTCACCTTCCTTTGTGATGCAT
This sequence comes from Microcambeva bendego, assembly GCA_034509265.1. Taxonomy (NCBI): domain Eukaryota; kingdom Metazoa; phylum Chordata; class Actinopteri; order Siluriformes; family Trichomycteridae; genus Microcambeva; species Microcambeva bendego. The sequence continues at coordinate 20,209,619 of JAYDZG010000015.1, read as the reverse complement.
TTTCCCCAACAATGAACCATTTTATTGAAATGATCAAAGCATGTCTTCGGTTGAGCCTTCAGCAACTGATGCACCACTGCTTTCACATGATCATCACATGAAAATCTTCTTCCCTTAAAGTTTTTGGAGAGGTCCAAAAATGGTGATGACTGTCTCAGACACAAGCAATTTCTACTCCTCTCATCATCACCACTTCATCAAAACATGTGTGGAAACCTTTTGAAAATTCCTTGTATGCATAGACATGTTGTAAAACGTCTGCATCAAATAGAATATCTAGCCTCATACCCCATTTGTCCCCTTGATGTTTTCAATTTGGGATACATGCATATAAATATTTATACAAAAAATATAATCTTGAGCAGATATGAAAAACTGTATCACTGCCTTCTTTGGTTCTAAAAGCATGTATGTAAGTTACACAGTTTTGGCGCCAAGGGTTTCAATTCTGCAGCCCAATAACTAATAGACACACCAAATCAGGTCCAGCGTTAAGAGGTTAAACAAACCCTCTTGCTTTTGGGAGACTGGATCAATGGCAACATCGTGTCATGAAAGCATGTGTGCTTAGTCCCAGGCCCCTGTGCTTTGTTGTGGCTCTACAGAATTTGTGGTGAGACCCTAGAAGAGAACACAGACAGCAGGACTCTCCATGTTCTGTACATTCTTCTGAGTATTCGTCTCACATTAAGGCCTACACTCTCTCTCAGTCTTCCTTTCTGGTGGTTGGGGTGTGGTCACAAGGATTCCTCAAGCCCCTCTGCTCTGTCTCCTGCGCTGAGCCAGAAAGTCTGGACCAGCGAGGAACAGGCCAATTATTTGGTTTTGTGCCTCTTTGTTCTTGGGGCACCATGTTAAAGTGTGCTTTTTTTTTCTTCTGCAATGCTTTTTTGTTTTCATTCCTCTTTTCATGGAGGGCAGTTTTCATTATGTGTCCTCGCCACATCAAATGCTGTGGCCTCCGACTCCCACTCTCTCTGTAGCATACCATTACTTTACTGCTTGTGGAAAAACATCCGTGTCCTAAAATAGAGTCTTTCCTTTTCCCTGACCATCTGCAAAGATGCTACACCATTTCACACACTAAGTGACAGAAACAGAGGGGCATTGAAGGGACATAAGTTGCCAGGGGGACTGGTGACTCGGGGGTAAACACTGGTAGCCATGGCACAAACACTCCCTTCAAGAAGTAGTTATGGACAATGTATTCTCCTCATTCAGGGCAGATCTGCCCCTTACAATAAACCAAAGGTTTATGTGTCAGCCACTGTTGGTCTTTGTATGGTGTGAATGTGTCTGTTCCCAGCCAAGCAGTCTGAGGCAGTAACAGAGGTTGGGGCAAAGGCTGAGACTGAGGCAAGGGCAGGTAGAGTCAGCCCAGGTCTGGACCTCCTGGCGCCTTGACTGTCAATTTGCCCAAGGCCCATGCAGATTGGCTCGAACCACCACAATAAATTCAGAAAGGAAAAGACGGCCCAGTGCAGAGTGCATGTATTTGGTGTCCTTTAGCTTGTTTATTCTTCTTCATGCTGTGAAGGAACTAACTAGTCTCTCACAGCCCATAGTTTTTAACTTCACATTTATCCTCCTGCTCCCTGTGACTTTCTCCCATTGTCTTCTTCACTCTCAAACTTTACCTCATGTGTAATCCATGTCTCACACGCGCACATATAGTCATGTTCACATGGTCCCTGTATACCGATGTCTGAAGCATGTTTTCTGTATCTCTTCCACAACTGTTCCCAGTGGTTTTTTCAGGTGCCAAGAAGAACATCTGTCCATCATGTGAAGTGAGTTCTCAGGAACATGTTTCTTTCTGAAGATGCTTGTGCTTCTCCACATGCAACTGAAACTACAGAGTTTACAGTTTAAAGGTGCATTTTTAAAATGATCTTTAATTGGTCATACAGAGTGAGTTTCACTGGTTGACAGGTCCCCAGATGACAATTATTTATTTCAACCACATTTTCAGAGATGTCTTAAATTCTAACATTTCTGCATTTTAGACCTAAAGCAAATAACAAAAAAATGGGATGATGACAATTTACTTGTAACATTTATATTACTAAGGCTACAAAATGAATAATAGTGTGATTTAAATAGGCAAGGCAACATCTGATTGTAATCATGATTTATAAAGCTGTTCTCCCCATGTCTGCATGTCTGGGTTTCCTCCCACAGTCCAAAGACAAGCAAGTGGGGTAGATTGCAGATACAAAATTGTCCATGAAAATGTTTGGCCAGTCATAGCCTAGTGGTTAAGGTGCTGGACTAGTAATCCGAAGGTTCAAACATCACCACTGCTAAATTGCTGTTGTTGGGCCCTTGAGCAAGGCCCTTAATCCTCATTGCTCAACCTGTATACTGTAACTGTAGTGAAGTTTTCTTGGATAAAGGCGTCTGCTAAATGCTGAGAATGTAAATATAAATGTAAATAACATTTCATGTGAACCATCTGTTGCATATTTTAAGCATGACTGTAATTATGACATTCGTCCAGGATTGTAAATACTCCATAAGGATTGCTGAATGATTCCTCCCCTGTCTTCACATGCTCTGAGCATTATAAAGTACAGAGCCAGCACAGCTGAATCCTGCTGCAGCCAGTGCTTGCTATGCGCTTCACAGGACAGGAACTGACATCAGTCACTTACAACGTCAATAAAGGAAACAGAACCCAAATAATCGACACAGGGGACACATCAATGAGTTAAATTCAGGTGTGAGGGCAGGGGTGTCAATTACTCATAACGTCATAGGATGTGCTTTATCCAGAACCACAACTGGAGATGAGACTGGTGACGTGAATGAAATAGGATAGTAGACAGGATCTTTCAAAGTGTGTTTAACTTTTAGTCTACAGATTCACTTCATTGGCTTACAACATCCGTCTACCAATAAGTACAGTGCAATCGCATGGTCCGATTTATGCATAATGTCATTTCAATGCAAAATGTAACCATATTATAGAAATGTTTGCTGTACACATTATTAATGTATTTATTAATTATCATTTATGTAATTGATGTCGAGCTTTCAAACGTGACTTTTTATTTCCATCCTTAGAACATCCAATAATGCTGGAATTACCCAGTTCCAATATGCATCCTGTGTTTCCCATTTAGTGTTCATACTGATTACACAACTGAGTGTGCACTGCACTGATAGTGTCAACATTGTGAACAAGTTGAAGTGGTGAGGTCTGGTGACTGTCTTACTAAAGGACAGTGCCTCTTTTTATGGAGCAGTCCACAATTGTCCCCAGTTCCTGTTGTTCTATTTGTGGCTGCATGGTCGTCTCAAAGGTTTCCCACCGGATCGGATTGCAGCACACAGCCCAGACAAAACTCCATTGAGGGCCTTAGCAGACCAGCTTTTTGCTCTCTCACCACCCTCTTTCCTGTAACCCTTCCCCAGTGGAGCCTGCTGGAAAACAATGCGTCGTTACCTACGGTGCAATACCGCTGGGTGAGACAGAAACCAACCCGCCCCAAAACTGCCTGGGAATGGGCTTCTATGCTGACAAAGGAAGTGTTTGTGTGTGTAAGTGTGTGAGCAGTAAACACCCAAATTTACTACAACAGCATTATTGTTAAAGGTAAAGTGACAGCTTTAGTGACTTCTCACAAATGGTCAAAGTTCACTGTGGTTTTTATGGCCAGTAGGGAACATATCTTGAAGAGGTACCCAAAAATCCTCTCATGACTGTATGATTGCTATAATCAATTCAACATTTTTAACAAAATTTCCAACAACCATTACGCCTCAGATATGTTTCACTATTACTCAGATGTGGTGGTGTAAGCACAGCAATCAGAAACTACTATATGAGGGCAAAAGAAAAATACTCAACTCAAAGTCAAAAAAGCAACTTCTGTACACTTTACTACTGTGTATTGTCTATAACTGGCTGATAGTGAACAATTTATTGATTTATTTTTATTACATTTAACGGACACTTTTATCCAAAGTGATTCACAACTATGAATGTAACTATGAATGCTCAACTCTGTAATTGAGCAATTGAAGGGTTCTCAGGGGCCCAACAGTGGCAACCTGCCAGTGCTGAGACTAGAAACAATGACGTTCTGATTACTACTCTTACTTTATCCACTGAGCTGAGTTACAAGACTGTTGCATTAAGGATTAAATGATTTGGCAAGGTTATGGAAAAAACTACAGAGGTCCTTTTTGACTCACAGAATCAAGACACATGACAGGTACACTGACCAGGTATAACATGACCACTGACAGGTAAGGTGAAAATCTCTGATTATCACTTCATCATGGTGGCTGTTAGAGGATGGGATATATTAGGCAAGTGAACATTTTATCCTCAGAGTCAATGTGTTAGAAGCAGGAAAACTGGGCAAATTTAAGGATTCGAGCGGGTTTGTACTGTCTTTAGCGTGATCAGAGGAGGTAATGAAGTACAAGTACTTCATTATTGCACTTTACTTAAGTATATCTGTGACTTGATACTTTTTACTTTTACTCAGTGCATTTCAGAGAAAAAACATTTTCAAACCAGACTAGTTACTTTAGTTTTAAATAAATACACATATTTATTGGTTTATTTTACCTCATTATGCATTTAGATTTCTCTAGAGAGGCCATTTGTATGCACACAAATGCTAACTAAAGTAATTCAGTGGAATCGAATCAGGGCTTAATCTCTCTCATGATTGGCTGCAAAGGTACAAGTGACAGCTTAGTGAACGAAGCATCAGTTTTGGCTTTATACCAGGAAAGCTGGGAGATAATAAGTGAATTACCCAGATATGGATTTGGTCTTGAAGGTCAGGTGAGAAGCAGTTATGTATTTATGATAAAAACATAATTATACATTTAAAATGAGTACAATTTCATGCAGTAGCTTCTGTACTTCTGCCACCTTTGAGGGTGATAGACTCATTTTAGAATATAATACACAATTATTTTAGGCGTATTATTACACGTCTTGTCAGACATTCCTGACACTTTTTAACTGTTTGTAGAGTTTGTTTATACATGCCATCATAGAACAAGTGGATTCTTTGTGTTCAAGGCAGTCATATACATGTTTGTACACTCTTCAATTCGTTTTTTAATTGATAGGTTATTCAATCTAGAAAATGTTACATTTTCAGCATTTGGCAGATGGCTTTATCCAAATTGACTTACAGTACAGTTACATCATGCAGTACACATTTTGAGCAATGAGGGTTAAGGGCCTTGCTCAGGGGCCCAACAGCGACAACCTAGTAGTTGTGAGGTTTGAATCTGCATCCTTCAGATTACTAGTCCAGCACCCTAACCACTAGGCTAGGGCTGGGTCCCATGTCAGGAATCCCAGAATCCCCATGCTTAGGTTCAATAAAAGCTAGAAAATGAGCTGGAGCCTGCAAGTCTAAACAGATCCTTTCCTAAATAAAAACATTTTCCTTAAGTTTCTCAGAGAGGGAAACACTACCAGGCTGACAGCTGCCCACTTCCTGTGAATCATTTTAGCTTGGCACTGCAAACCGCTGTTGTTGACCGGCACACAAGACGCGCTTACTATGTCTTCACTGTTACTAGGGTATTTGTCCTCACATAGAATATACATTCCTTGAATAAATCTTTGTTGGGTAGGGCTAGTATTTAGGGGGAGGGGGGATTTTCACAAGACACATGTTTCCTACATATGCACATGCAGTCGCTTTTCATACACACTTACACACATATACCCCCAGATGACAGACAGACTAATCATAATGTGGTCAGACCAGTGCAGCCCCAGGGCAGTAGGCGGGGTGGTGTGTGTGTTTGTTTGTGTGTGTGTGAGAGAGAGAGAGTGTGTGTGAGTGTCTGTGTGTGTTGTGAGTACAGGGTGGGAGAGTGGTGGCTATAAGTCCTTGGTTGTAATCCCTGACCCCTCCTTACTGGCTTCTCCTCCCTGATCCTGGGAAGCAGTGGGGGGGTAAGTCTCGCATAGGGCCGATATGGGCAGACAGCTGTGTGGACGGCAGCGAGCAGCCGTTACTACAGCTCTGGACATCACCACCCACTGTATGAGTCACACAAGCTGTTCGACAAATGCACACACACACACACACACACACACACACAACACACACACACACACACACATACAAGATGAAGGCTGGACAGCACCTCTTGTAATGTAGCACTTATGTGTGTGTTAAAAGTATGTTCACAGAGAAAATAAGTGGCTTTAAGATCAACTTTGGGCCAGTTTGGTAATGTTTAATGAACCCTTGTGTATGACTCACAGAAAAATGTTTTATTATGTGTCACAGATCATGAAATAAGCAGTGAAATATGGAATTTGCTGTGAATATCAGATTACAGTTTGTGCTTAGTTAATTCACATTTATTTGCATAGCATATGAGATTGTGAAGCACAGTATGAGACGATTACAATTATATGCCAATTATGTTTGCTGAACAGACTTTTCTGTGCTGTACTGTGCTGACAATGTTTGATTAATGTGTTTAGGTATTGATTGAATTTGGCCCTTTGAAGATTCTGTAGTCAATGTAAAATTGTGCTTCTCCATAAATGTGATAGTCTATGCTCAAAGAATAAAACAGTAAAGTATTTTGCACCAGACAGCTTGTCTCTGTACTGATTATTTATTTTTCTTAGGACGCTTACACCCCCTTAAATATCATCTTATAAATAGCATTATGAACCTTCAATATTCACTTTTCATGGACAGCATGGACAGTGGCTGGTCAATCCTACTTAACAACATAATTAAGCCTCATTTTATAATTCACTAATGCTGAATTTCTCAAGGAATTCACAAACCTCTTCCTGCTTAAATATAATGATTAACTATCAAATGCTTTTTCATTGCCAAAGAAGTGCCTACTTCACTTTCACAAAATATCACAATTTCACAAGTTTTCATTTTCCATATGTGTGAAATCCTTCGAGGTGAGTTCTCCAGAGGGGGATTGAGATGTTTGGATAAATCAACCACTGGGACTTTATAAAAACAGGCTGTTGCAGACAGGCACTGGCCGCAGTGCAGCCTGTCAGCCTAATGACTAAATAAACATTAACCAGGCAACCTGACTCTCTCTGTGCATTCACACATCACTCAAAACCCTTCACACCATCGACACAAACATACCAGGGTATAAAATGTAAAGGGATGTGAAATCAGGACATGCTGTGCTGGTTAATGTGCCTAAATGTTTTCCCAAAGGACCCTGATTCTAAAATACCTCCAGAGAGTTAGTCTAGTGCCAGTTAGAAAGTCAGAGGAAGAGGTTTTTGCTTAGACATTGCAGGTGCTACAATATATACAGGGGTCTCATTTCACAAATCTAATATTATTTTATACCATTAAAGACAAATGACATGATTTTGCTGGAATCTATACAAACATCTTAGTGTTTTTAAGTTAAGTTATTAAAGTTAATGTAATAAATGTATTTCTGTAGTACAGGTGCAGTAGAGCAATTGATTTCAATATAAATGACATGCCAAAAGGTTCAAAATTCCAATAATTATAATTTTATTTCAGTGTCTCTGTTAACTTTACAACTCACACCTAAATGTAACGTCTTAAATATTAACCAGACCTTTCAACATATGTGTTATATATTGTAGTACTTTTTAAACTGACTTCTGTCTCACTGACAGTGATACCCACTAATCCACCTTGCTGCCTTAATGAATGAAAACTATATACACATATTTATTTATATACTCTAAAGTGTAGCATGTCTAACACTGTATTTGAGCTTTTCTCTTTAGTTGTTTCACAGTGTGATTGTTTTGAACCAGACTTTTAACAAGAGTTTTTCATCAGACAATGAAATAGCCTTACAGCCGAGTTCTAGCTAGGCAAGGTAAGTTTATTTGTATGACATCGTTTATACACAGTGGGAATTTAAAGTGTATTACATCAAAAATAAAAAATATAGGCACTAAATCATTAAAACATTTAAAAGCATTAAAACATTCTTGAGATCCAGAACCTGACAAGGCTTCTTGGAAACGTTAAACATGAACTATTTTGAAGTAGGAGCCTTCTTTCTGTGCAACTAGTTTGACCAGCAGTTGAGGACATCAAGGTGTCCAAAACAAATCATCGTCTGTATCACTACCAGTATGTATATCATGGTATTAAAATATTATTTAAAAGTGTATATATTATACAGCATGAATATTAACAATTGTTTAGGGTGTACATACATAGAAAATCATTTGTACTGTACTTGGTGTTTTCCCTTTCTGCTGACTAGTGGCATGTGTCCATAATGGACATGGATAACACATTGCTATTTGTGTTGAAAGTAAGATTGTGAGGTATTTTTTGCAAGCTGACACTCTGCCCACTGACATCCACAAGCCAAGTGTGAGAGTGCAGTTGTCTGCATTGATCAAGCTTGCAGTGCCACATGGCCTAGCACAACAGGTTAAACACTTATGGCATTAAGTGTGCGTGTGTGCCTGTGTGCATGTGTATATTGATATGCTTGGGAAAGTAACAAATGTAAAGCCGACACAGACTGCATTGCAAGCCCCGAGACTAGCAACATTCTTGCTACTGGCTACACCAGTGTTATACAGCATCACTGTCAACTGGGCTTCAATGGGGCCTGCATACAACTGCTATATTATCGTCCTGTAAATGTAGTAGGAAAGTGCATGTGACAGTTATGTTTCACAAGCTGCAAATGTTCAGCAGTATGAACTTATACTATCAACTGTGCATGAACTTTAGAGTGAAACCTGTCAATGCAAACTTCCTAGGCTAAGCACTTGTGGGCAGCAGTAACAATGTCATCCTTGCATTATAAGGTCAGTGGATTTCAATTGATAACTCAAAAGTGTTCTTGAATTCATGTTTTCTTTAGCCACAGCAATTGCTAACTAGTTTAATAAATCAAATGTTTTTCATCTTTGTCAGGAATTGATATTTGGTGTTAAAATGGGTATTTTTCTGTAGTAGGTAAAAATACCTGAAAAATGTACAATACACAAGTTCGTGTATATATTGATGAACTTTTGTAACTGGAATTTCTGTCCATATCTGTGTAGTCACATTATGGCTGGATGTTCATAAAATTTAGTGTAACTTTTACTTACTCACTCACTTTCTAAACTGCCTATCCAGTCAGGGTCATGCAAAAAGGAGATGTGTGTGCTGGAGCCTATCCAAGTTTATCAATGGGTGTAGGGCACAAAAACCTGGAGGTTGCACGAGTCCACAGGCACACATACACACACACTCACCTATATGTCTCCACTTAACCTGACTGCATATTTGGACTGTTGGAGGAAACCCACACAGACAAGGAGAACATGCAAACTCCAAATAGCTTTGATGTTCTTACCACCCTTAGTCAGACTTTTCACACTCGTGTCCCAGTCAAGGGCTGCTCTTTTGCAGTTTCCGGAAACGTCTGCTGCCCAGACTCTGGCCCGATTTCAGGGTCTAAGTGCTTGATTTCACGGGCTCAAAGGATTAGTGGGGGTTCCCAGCGGCACTGCAGACATGTTCGGCTTTCACACAGCCTCCGTGCCGACCCGGCTATTACACAGGTCACAGGGCGGTGCTATCCCAAGCTGAAGCATCCAAAGGCCAAACTGCTGCCATTTTGCCAGGGCAAAAGTCAATTATGCTCATGTTCTGAGCATAGCTCATTATCAAATTAGGAAATGTGTGAAAGCAACAGGATTGTATGTGTGTGTGTGTTTTTGTGCTTGTAGGCTGATTTCTACCTGACACCACAATCTATTGAGTATTGAAGACTATTGTACTATAAGGATTTCAATGCCATTATTGTATAAGTAATGAGAAACAGATTTTTGAGAGAATCTTTGTCATGTTCTAAATAACTGAATTCACTTTTAATTCCCGATGGCATACTGCAGTCAGGAAAAGCTCAGATTTCCATTTCATACAGAAATACACATATGCATCCGGCTAGTGCAGGCGTTGATGAAAGTTACTCGAACCTGATCACCCCACCACCCCCCACCCCTCCTTCACTTCCCTAGCCGCAGCACTGTGGTCGACGTTTACATGTGGATGGCCACCCACATGGAGTCCCATCAGAACTTCAAGCCCT
>JAYDZG010000015.1:20167739-20180471 GCA_034509265.1 Microcambeva bendego | reverse complement strand
CTTTTCTCGAACCGAAAACGGCGCTTTATTGTAATATTACAAACCACCACTGTGTGGCGTTCAACGTCAATGAAGAAGTTCACTGTGCGGCAATGATTCGAACGTTTCACAAGCTCGGTTCTTTTTCCGAATCATTTGATTCATTTGATTCGATAAATGGGGATAAAGGAAGTGATTTCATCATTAGCTCCAACCAAATTCCTGGCTCTAATATAAACCCAGCTAAAACCCTAACGGTACCTGAAACATGAATCCTGGCTTCAACACTCAGCCTAGAAGATCCATTAAAAGCATTTCATAGTATATTAAGTTTCACACAAACATTAACACAGGTGAAAGTGTTCTACTTTCATTTTTAACATCTCAGCAGATGATGGTAATAGAACTGCAGAACATGCACATTTTTAGATATTCTTTCCCTTTCAGATATTTTTAAATTGTATTTTGTGCTTTTCAAATGTGTATAACTTATAAGGTATACATATTTAATGTGTGGCATTTAAATATTGACTAGGGTTTTTTTCAAAATAAGTGCTTATCTTATTTGGGCTTTAGTTCCGCTTGCCAGATCCCATATTAATTTATATCTGCAATTTCTTGGGTTTAAGTAAACTGTTATAATGTCCATTGTATTCAGTGCTGTGTGCATTTTAAACACATTCTTGCAAAACACATTCTCTGCAGCTTACTAACAATTTTAATTGCATAGTCTTCTCATGGGCCTGGAAAATATTTCACTATTCCAAGTTGTCTGATATAGGCCTATTCAATTAACTGCAGTTGTCAAGAGGAAGAAAGGCCTATGATACGTTTGCTATTTATGGACAAACTACAAAAAACAGGAACTTCCTTCCTTTCTATTGCTCATTGAGTAAAAAAGCCTGAGGTTCCAGTGTTAATTATCTCACTGAACACAAACATTTCTAGCAGCTTACTATTTTTTGGATAATAATTAATGGATAATAATATAAAATCCAGTAATTTTGTCTTCTACAAGATATTCACCTTAGTGCAGTGGACCTAGTACATTGCTACATTTATTTAATGCTGTTGTTCATATTACCTCAAGTTCCCTTTGCAGAATTGAGAGTCCATACTGTCCTCTAAATGACACCCAGGAATGGGTCCAATAATCTTATTTATTTATTTTCTGAACACTAGACCGCCAGATTCACACACAGCACTTTTGTAGCCATGATTGACAGTTTCTTGACCCGCCTCCACCAGGACTTCTAAACTCCCCAGTCTCCCGACCAAGTTATATAGTGCTTATCTGTAAAAGACAAAAATGTGGTGTAGTCTGATCCCGGCATGAGACAGCAGGCACTTAGTGGTGGAAATTGTACCAAATAAAATTTCATTTTACAACATTAATAGATTTAATGTCAGATATGAGCGATCTCCAAGCTGCAGAGGTTTTCTTCATCTCAGGTGATCGTGCCAGCGGACCAGTGGCAAAGCTTTTGGTATGTATTTATTGATAATAAACTGTAGTCATTAAATCTGAATTTTTTAAAAGGATTTTGTACCAAGATTAAAAAAGAAAACAAAGACACACAGGTTCATTCACAGAACCCCGTACCTTTATTCACCACAACTTGCTTACAACAATATATGTGTGAAGGGGAAAAGCACACAAACGGGTAGAGGATGCAGATGGAAGATCTTTGATGCTGGAATGACTTGAACCCTGGAAGCAGATCTCCATCTGCTCAAATAAGAGCAGTCATATACTCCCTGTGGTTCGCTTATTTCACTTTGGCCACATTTACACACATTCAGATATGGATTGGAATGCGGGGATTGTTTTGCCTCATTAGTGCCCTTCAGTAAGATCTTTTTTACCCATGCTACATTCAGCAGACTCAGATCTTGTAGAGAGGTAGGCCTCTGTGGTTTTGGCATTGGTTTCTCTCTGGCATGCTTTGTTTAGGATGAGAGAACCACAACTGAACACAGACTACTGTACATAAGCAGCACCAGGGTGACCATGAGGCACAGATGTTAAATTAAACAATTGATTAAGCATGCTCCTCCTGAGCTAAATGTCCTTCTTGCTAAATCAAATGTGCATTAATGTGGATGTTTGTAACACATCTGTGTATCCAGAAATTAATACCATATTCATATAGCCAGGTTAAGAAAGGGATTTTGAACACAGACAGATGGCAAGAGTTGGCTCTATGCTTCTCTCTCACACACACAGGTACAAACATGGCCATGTGGGGTTAAATGTAGTGAAATTGCTAAATGACAGCTAGCCATAGAACACTAAAGCCAGGTACAAGAGAAACTGCAGCAGATTTAAAAGCTACAGAGAGAATTTAAACCAATGAATACATCCATTAATATCGAGAGAAAGCTATAAAATGGCACAATGCAATACTGTATCTCATATACATACCCCCAAAAAACAAATATTTACATAAAAAGAATACCCACTTTGAATTCATTAATATTCAAGCAAAACATTCTTGTTTGGGAAACTGGGTTGCATGATAAATGTTTACTTCTTTTTTTGTTGCAGAAGGAGATGATGTAGAGAGATGCTGATGGTGTAACTGAAGGTTTGTCCTTCTCCCTTGGGTAAGGAACTGGCGGGTGGGGTGTGCAAGATCTTTTGTCTACATGGGATACGGATAATAAGGAGAGAGAGGGTCTCTGACAGGGTCAGTCAGATAATGGTGGAGGATTAGTAAACCTGTTCATCTGCGCTCAGCTCATCTCTCAGTTCCTTGTTCTTGCGTACCACCTGGGCATGCCTCTCCTGCACAAACAAACAAAATCATCAAATGTTCGGGTGCTTCTCTAATTTAAATTAAAATGTCAAATTTTTGTCAAAATTCATTTACTGATTTTAGCTTTTATTAATAAATATGGTTGATTGCACAAAGTTCTATGAGTTTATGGGAATTTATATAACAGTGGGTTTGGATTTAGTAAATATGATCAAAAACTGCTCTTAAAATGAAATGTATTGTTATTATTATTATTATTAAAAATGTTTTAAAAAATATTACTAAAAATAACAATTATTATTGCTATTGTAGTAATTATTGTTATTGTTAATATTTTCATTAAAGGGTGAGTTGCATGAGTTTATTTATTTATTTTTTGCAGGAGGAGATGTAGAGATGCTGATGGTGTAGCTGAGTGTCCTTCTCCCTTTGGTAAGGAACTGGTGAGCGTGGTGTGTGAGATATTTTGTTTACAGGGTTACGGCTAATAAGGAGAGAGAGGGTCTCTGACAGGGTGAAACTGGTTGTTGTTAAACTGCTAGAAATAATTATTGTTATTCATATTATAACTGATTATACTGTAGTGTGCGGGACTAATTAATAATATATAAAACAGAAGTGGACACTATGCATAATCTTTCTTCGCAATAGAAAAACTGGGGTTGCCCTGCATTAAGTTTAAAAAAAATCCTCTCCTGTGCTGGTGTTCGTTTCTGATTTAAAACATGTGCCATTAAGTACCATATTTAACATAATTAAACACGTTTATTTCTCAATTATATAAAATCTAGTGGGGCCTGGAAGAAAAACAAACTACAAAAGGGGGTTTTAGCAGAAAAAGTTTGGGAACCACTACTCTAAAGAATACTTAGTTCACGATAATAATAATAAGTGTTACGCTGATCCTTATTGCAGAGTGCTCACCTTCTCCTGCAGGCGCTCCAGCATGTTTATGAGCAGAGTCTCTCGGTTCCTGCTGATGTGCTCCATCTTCAAGATAAGTTTTTCTTCCGCCATCCTGCTGAAGTTGCTGTTTTCTTCCATGGCTTTAAGAAGCACATCACGCTCATGCTCGCGCTTTTCTGCCAGTGCCCTCAGCAACTCAGCCTCCTGAGACTGCAGACAGGAAGTTGTCAAGAGGGTGAAGAGTGATAATGGAGGAGAATGAGAAAGAGGAGAAGGAATTAATGGAAAAGAAAGACTGTTGGAGGTTGGAGTTATATGATTATCATAGACCATTGCAATTAACACATTTATCGTACCTCCTGTTCTTTGCTATCAGTCTTGGTTTTCCAAAAAGCTGTGAGTGAGGTGTGGCTTCAAACACACCGAGTACTTAACATGGCTAGATGTGAGCACTCCTTGAGGTTTCAAAAACTCAGTTAATTTGGCCTTTATTAAAGTTACTATATTATGCTTGATCCTACACTTTGGGGTCACTTTATTATAACCAGCAGCTCATATCCAGAGTAATCGCTCAGTAAGTTGCAAGTAGGTTGTCACATATATCTGGAGTCATGCTGTCTGCAGTGCATCCCACAGATGCTTGAGGGTGTGTGGGGAGAATCCACAGAGCCAACAAGAATTGGTCCTACAGATGCTGTAAGTCTGGAGAATTATGGGGGCTGGGTTGTACTTTGAAGCTTTGGTCATGCTCTTTCAACCAGTGTGATGTCACACTTTCTTCCTGGAAGATCCCATCCAGTCCAGTGAAATGATCAGCATGTATGGATGCACAAGATCTTCAAGGATGGCTTTCATAGCCAAATCGGTTGAGAAAGCCTTCCACACCCTATATACCCACAAGACTTTCTTCATGAGCTACGTGCTGCAGCCATCAAAAGTATGTGAAGGTCAAAATAATAATAATAATAATAATAATAATAATAATAATAATAATAATAATAATAATAATAATCCTGAATGTGATTTTACACTAAAACTAACTGCTCCAATCTTCGTGATACTCGTATGGCTGTTTTGCTAATGTTTTGCTTGTTTGTTGTTATCAAATATATCACACAGTACATCACATACTTATGACACATACTGTAAAATGATACAGGCTACTCATTTCCCTGATTTCCAATCAATATGTCAGCATTCAGAGAACTCACACATTATCAATAACTTAGCAGAACCTGCTATGACAAACGAATCAATTTTGGCAACTAGTTCAGATCAATATTATCAATGCACTGTCATAGTACAGAATGCATTTGCGCATATGTGCTTTTAATCTCAGGGGTGCAGAAATCAATGACCAAAATAAACCCTGATGAGGCAGCGTTTCACTTACTTTCCTTCGATCCTCAGCGGCCTCCAGTTTCTTTTGAATGTCCTCTAGGGAGACGGTCCTTTTCTTGGGGGGCGAGGTGATGCTGTAGCCCCCCTCAGATGTAGGGGATGGTGGCTTCAGGATCACTTCGAAGGCCTGGCCAGATGCTCGCTTATTAATTGGCTTGACCTTCATGTCTAAGTACACAGAAAACATGATGAGCCAAATGGTCACCTTGTACCAAAATAAAAAGGTTAAACCTCTAATTGACAACATGAATTTATAACAATTTAAATGTTTTATAGTCATGTCTTTATTTTGACACGTGATCATTATATGGCAATTTCATTTATCTATGAGACATTAGTAGACCTTTTGAAAAACATCAGTGTCTACTGAATGTTTTATATTGGCTTATAAACCAAATGCACCACATGGTTCCAGTTAATCTATAAGCACTTTGCTTCAACGTCATTGATTTTTCAATAATCTCATTTTTATTTCTTACCATCAAACTCAGCCATCATCTTGTTCTTAGCCTCTGGATAGAAGCAGGAGCAGATAAGGGAGACAAGGGACAGCTCCTTCATCTTCTCTTTGTAAGCTGTGGTGAAACACACTACATCAAACACAACCCGTGGTCCAGATCTGCTTCCTTTGTTTCTTAATAAATCCTCAAGAAGATAACTCTACATGGTATATGCAATAAAATTCAGAAACTCTAGATTAAAAATAGCATCAAAGACAAAGCTCAGTGGGCTAAACTGGCAGCAGCATTGTTTTCATTAATCTTTCAGTTCTTGTGTCCTCATCTCATCCTATTCCTGTAAAATGTATTCCCCATAGGCTTCCCCCTGCTTCCTTAGACAGGCTTTTGTTAAATTATTTATTAGCTCATCATGTGTCCAGCTGGCATGGCTTCACCGAGATGCATATTTCGTTGGTGCAGAATCGATCATGCAAGTTGGTGGGAGGATGTTGGTAAAATTGTTGTACTTTATTAGTCTATACTGTAAAACTGACATATAAAGCATGCTGAGTTGAAAGAAACCTGAGCTGCTGTATCTATGAACAGATTCAATGTATTTAATGAACTGAATCATATTAGTGTCCCAGTGTGTTTCATTTATGCAATTAGCTATATTTATTATTAAGTTTAGATTTTTAAAGGTGACCATGGTAGAAATACATTTTTTATTGAACAAACCTGTTTTGTTTTTTAAAAAAGGAATATATCATATGCTCAAAACCATTAAGACAGGTTAAATAAACAGAGTAAAGAGTTAACCGAGTAAGCAATTAAGACCATTTTAAACTTTTCACAATAAGAAGAAGAATTGCTAACATATGTTCTCATGATTGAGTATAATGTATATAACAGTATATGATGGAACTTGAGTCCTTTAGAAAACTGAACTCAAAGCCTACCACTGCATTAAGAGGTGCAAGTTTAAAATGATACAAAGAACAGACATCCCTTCTATATAGCAACACCTTTGAGGTCTTTAACCACAAATGCATCATGCATGGGCCAAAAGATGACATAAATGTGTTCTCTAATCAAACGGTATATAATATCAAGTTCTGTCTGACAAATTTAAATCCAGAAAGAATGACTCAGGCTAAGGATCACTGATTAAAGTGCTCATTTAATCTGTACCTGTGTACCTGTCTGAATTCAACAGACCCTGGAATATAAGACTGTCATTCATGTAGAGATGATTACAGAAGATGGATTTTCATATCACTGTCATGTCAAAATGCTGTTGTACAAAGTGCAGTTTGTGTTATTGGACAGGAGCACATCGGCCCTTAAAAGGTTTGTGGTTGACATGTAATGAGGTCACTCAGCTAAAGGGTGTAAATTTTGAATGACTTTTTTGTATTTGATACAGCATTTCAAACCAGTCTCTGCCTTAATAGAGCGGCACAGGATAAATTGCTCCCTTCGTTATTCATATTCAGAGACGGTACAGCCTCCGTCCAGACGAAAAGTGAAAAAAAGGTTGTACATTGACAAATGTTTAGTCCTAGTTGTATCAGCGATACAGCATTAATTATTCCTTTCTCCTGTCGGAACGCTGCAGAATCACACCGCCACATCCTCCCATCGCTGCCCTCTACCCAGCTGCCGCAGAGGAAATCTGATCAACTCCTTCTCGCTCGCCGGTGACCTGACTAATCCTTCCCAGTGAAGAAACCAAGAGCAGCAGCAAGAAGTGGGAGGTGCTCATATCAAGATTAAGAGCCCATGGGCAGTAAATGGAAGCTGTTTACCAGATTTCTGCCTGTGTGGAGCTTTCATTTGTAATTACCGGAGCTGAGCAGCGTGTGGGGTGTTGGAAAGGGCTTAGTGGCTGAATACTAAGCATGCCATTTACAAATGCCAGTCAGAGTCTCTCCTTCCAGTCATTAACACAAAAGGAAGACGACTGGTAGTTCAACGAAGCATGTAATTCAGGTTATCCGCTAAGGAACCCTCAAGAGACGGCCGGCGTGCTGTAAAATGAGCCTGAATGACATGCGCTACTAAACAACAAAGACCACACCCAAAGTGCTTGCAGTAAATCTAACTAAAACTAAAACAGACTCAAAATGGATTTGATTATGATTTGGTTCAAATTATGTACAAATATTCAAACAGTAAAAAATATTAGACAATCATAAGGAACTACATTAAACATTCTGTTTTCATTATTTGTGAAGTAACAAAAAAAGATTGACACATGTATTAACATGTTTTATTTTTAAAAAAACGTCAATAGCAAAACGACGGCCTTTGTTTGCCTTCTTTTATAATGCATCAGCATGTCCTGACTGGAAATCAATAATCACCCTCCCAACAAGAACCCCCACCACACACACAATACCTTACTCACACCCTACACCCAGCCTTGCAGAGCTCTCCTCTTAGTTTTAGTTGTCCCATGGAACCAATATCAGAGGCAGACAGGACCTACTGTTCCTATCACACTAAACGCAAATTAAGTGCTAATGCATGTTTGAAAAAGCTTGTATGGCAGTATGGCTGAAAAGTGGACGAGACTCAATAAGTTAAATGATAATGTTCAGAATAAGGTCACGCCTGGATGACTTGCAATTTTGTGTTCATGCACAGGGCGGACTATAATCTTTTGGGAAGCTTTAGCACAATTTTTAATGTGTTTTATTACTGATGACTGGATCGCGTGAAGGCTTCTTTAGTTTCTAATTAGGTTTAGAGTCGAACAGAATACCTCAGCATTTCTCATCAAGGACATTACTTTGCAATGCGGTTTATATCTAAAATCCAGTTGAATGTGTATGCTAAAGCTTTGATTGGCTTGTGTATTATTTATTGAAGGTAATGAGACTCCCTAATGACTACACAGCTCATTAAATTGTTCATACGGTTGAACTAGATGAGAAGAATTCACTTCTGCGTCATACATTCCTTAAGGTGCATTTGAGAGAAATAATATTTTTCCAATTTTCTATGGATTAGTAGCACATATGCTTGGGAATTCTGTGGAAACATCATAATGGCCTGTTATAAAATAAGGTAATGCTAACACAATGAGGCATAGAAGACAATAACTGCTTTAAAATACAAATAAAGAGGTGATGAGTTCTATCAGGTATATCAGGTATATCCATTTACTCAGAAAGATCACCTTCAATTTCAAGCCAGTTATTAAAAGCCAATTTATTAACTAATTTAATAATAATATAAATAGAACAAACAAAAAAACTAAAATAAATACATAACATTGTTTGATTCTACAGTCAGAATAGAGTCAAAAATAGAATGTTATGTTAAATTTTACAGTATTTCTCAATCATGTATGTTTGCATGAATAGTTTTTATTATAAATCTTTATAACTACTTTAATACTGGTCAGTTTTCTACCTCCATGAATGTAGAAAAGTTCAGCATAACAGCTTCTCCAGCTTAGGTAAAATAGCCTGTAAGATACACTATCTGACTGTGATCTTGTTGACCTCAGCTTTTCAGATAAACCAACAGCTTCACAGTATGAATGTGGGAACTTGTGCCAGTTCAGTTAAAAATATTGTATAGCTAGACTCTGGTGTTGGCCTAAGGTATCTTTAAATCTTTGTGTACTACTAGACCTTACTCTGGTACAGTCATGTTGAAAAAGGAAGGAGCGATCGCTAAACCTGCTAGTAATCATATCATTTTCTCTATTTAATTAGATTATTATACCGGTTAGCATGGGTTGTGGAAGAAACACATGATCAGAAGGGTTGACCCACCCAATACTATAACGTACATTATATAAGAAATATTTAGAGGTTGCAGGCTTGTGCTGTTAAAATGTTTCAAGATAACGTAGCGTATACCAAGTCATGATTCACATTTAAAGCTAAAAATCTGGTTTTAATTAAAGTAATTTATCTAAGGCTGAGCTTAATAATTTATTTCCATTGCAATGTATTACTATAAATCTAGGTCAGGTCTAAACAGAGGCCTTTTTTAGAATAAACGTCTGGCTTTTGACTGACAAGTGATTAGTCATGTGCTTAACTTAAGTGAGGGACTTTCTGTGATACAGCCTAATGTCAATCATAATTAGTTTTACTGTAAATTAAATAATGACCCATATATATTAAAAAGATGCCTCATGTAAACTATTTCAGTAAGTTACACGCTGTTATCTAAGGGATGGAAATTTTTATTCAAGTCCATCTGCTGTGCAAGCAAAGTGTGAAGCACTGAATATTTTACATCTACAATTATGATCATGGATACTGCTGTAAATCAATACTTTGGGCTTTTCAGTAAGCTACATGAAACATACATGTAGCTAATACAGCTTATATGGTCACACTTTCTCTAAGTCATTCTTCTGCTTTAGTCCTGCAGTGCTAAACATCAAACCTACCCAATTATCAGTTTTCTGATAACACTGGCCCTTATTAGGTTTCTGTGTCTTTAAAGCTCCAACAAATATTTTAAAGAATTTAGGAATATTTTATTTGTACAGGACTAGTACATTACTTTCTATTCTTTCAGGGTATTTTGATCAACAATTTGAATCGATAAATCAATTAAAGCAATTCTGTTCCATGCTTTCATCGTCCTTTCAAATGCATGACAGTGTCTGCATGTATATGCTTTGACACAGTGACAACAGTTTTATTAAAATATTAAAAGGTGCTTTATTGTCCATAGTGAGTATAAAAGGTTTTATTGATACCAAATGATGATAGTAAGCCACAGCCCTGCTGCCCACCCAACGACATTTAATGATGCCAATGTCTGATTTACCCAGCTGTACTGAGCCGACTCTATATAGCAATAAAACACGTCTAAGGATGCAGTGACATCAGATTGGGCACATTTTAATGACAAGCTTCTGTTCATCAATCAAATGGCAGTCAGCAATTCATGCAGATGAATATTATCTCTCATGAATAAATCATCCCCCTCTTATTTTTTTTTTTTGAGTTGTTGACCTCTGATCATAACTAGGTGATTTATGAATAGCTACAGAATTGATGTCATGTTACAGAATCTCTAATAAACACAAGGTCTGTGCGAAGGATTAGCCCAGTCAGTAAGAAAATGTCGGCCTAGGATCAGCCATGTCGGATAATCAAGAAACGTCCAAATCTGCTCTGACAGATGATGCTGCACCACAATTTGTGAGCAGTAACAGTAAAAATAACTGAATCCACATGTGTAAAAATGCTGGCTGCGTATTTACATGTATCTGCGTATCTGATAGTTCAGGGCTGTAGTGAGTTAAAATGATAGAGGATCTTGGGTGGGGTCTCTTCTGCATCATACGGGATGAAGAGAGCATTGATGGGCAGGTGCAACACAATCAACGCTGCTATAAAACCGAGTTAACAAGACTATTAAGCTTTATTTTCATATACCGTGGACAAATCACAACAAACATCATGTCATTGCGTATATTTTCGTAAATCGGGAAAAAATGGGTCTGGAAGCCGTGTGATGTCAAGTACTGATGCACAAAAGATTTTACCACCATTTAAACCCACATACTACACATCTCAAATTAATCTGAAATACAAATTCTGAACAACTGTACTGTTTGGTGTTTTAGTTTTTCTGAAGAATGCGCATTTGGATGCACCCCATTGCACTGCATTTGGGGTGTCGCATCTAAATAATATAGTGGTTACATCATATGGTTTAATAAATCCTGTTCTAACTTACCGACTGCAGTTTTTGCCATGGCTGACGATGTCTTCACCTGTACTGGAGCTGTGAAACAGTGATGGAGGAACTGGACTGGTCTGTGTAAGGCACTGAGTCAGCAGAACAGATCTCTAGAGGAGGAGAGCACAGCCCGGCAGCTCTGGATTATTAACACCCGTTCGTGCGCTTCAGCCCATTGGCTTGCGGTGTGCTGTATGGAAAGCCATAAGGTTCATACACCGTACAAATCCAGATGGACAACGAGGCTGTAGATTATGGCATGTAATTTATCACAGCAGCATTTTCTTCACCCTGGTTAGCGCTACAATGGGTCTGGTTTTACTGGAAAACACTAAGCGCAGACTAACACTAAATTGTTTTTATTTTTGTATATCAAGTCTTAAAGAAAACCAACTTTGCTGGTCCATGAAATTTTAGCTTACTTAAAAATGGACCTTGGTGCAAAAATGATGGGGACTTCTTATTTACTGCGTTTATTTTTGGATAACTGTTCTTAATTTTGGCTGCTCTCATTAGGGGTCGTCACAGCGGATCATGATCCACATTATTGATCTGGTATAGTTTTACACTGGATTCTCTTCCTTCAACAACCCTCTCCATTTATTTGGGCTTCAGCACTTCATTGCACAGGTTAATGTAGCTAGGTACCTATAGGTAAATTCAGTGTCTTTACTTAACATGGCTGCTTTTTTAACAGCCAATATAGATCTTGGATGAAGGAGTGAAAGGTACCATAGGATTTTAGATAGACCTCTGTTGCTGTCAATGTATTTCAGAAAGACAATGAATTTCAGAAAGTGGGAGTGTGCAAACACAAAACGTGTGTACTTCACCGGCCAGCAAAATCCATTTGTTTTAGGAGTATGTCAAGTTCTGAACATTGGGGCTTTCCATAGTAAAATGCACTCGCCCTTGCCCAAGAAAATTTATGTCAAGGTCTTTATAAGGTGCTAAAATGCCCTATAGGTGTTCATATTTATTATAATACATATAGAAAATTTTGGGGTGGTTACACATCTCTGTTTTCCTTGATAGACCTTAATTCAAATCACTAATTGATTGCGCTTTTAAAAACAAAAACTAACTGAACCAAAGTTCCAGAGGCAAAAGATTAGCTTGTCTATGAATTTATTACAATTTAGTTTTGTTTTCAATTAGGTGGCATGGCGGCTTACAGCAAGAAGGGCCTGGGTTCGATCCACAGTCCAAAACATGTAGCCAGGTTTATTGGAGACACAGATTTGTCACTAGGATGCACAGACCAGTGCATCATGGTGCCTGTCGCAAGCCCAGAAAAATAGGAGGGTTGCGTCAGGAAGGTCATCCACTAAAAAACTGTGGAAAAGGTGTGAAGACACCTAAGAGCCGACCCTGCAATGATTTCAATTCTCCTATCATATTAACACCATAATTTATTGTTTTGGTTTAATAACATACAGTATTTGATATACCATTATATCCCAATCCATTATGTGACCTTGATACCCACATTCATCAGTGACTCTTAAAATTCATCATTTGGC
>JAYDZG010000015.1:20115648-20129389 GCA_034509265.1 Microcambeva bendego | reverse complement strand
ACGATTCAGTGTCTCCAATTAACCTGGTAGCATGTATTTGGACTGTGGGAGGAAACCGGAGTACCCGGAGGAAACCCGCGTGGACACGGGGAGAACATTCAAACTCCACACAGAAAGGACCGAGATCGCTCCACCCGGGGATCGAACCCAGGACCTTCTTTCTGTGAGGTGACAGTGCTACCCACTAAGCCACCATGCTGCTAGTAAAATAATACATAGAGCAATATGTATTTTGTCAAGGCTCATATTATGTTCTTGTTTGTACAGTATATTGTCATGATTTAAAAACAATTATGTTGGTTAAAATGTGGCTGGTCTGGGTCATGTGCAGGGAGGGCAGTAGGAATGTTAACACAGTCTTTTAAATAAACAGCATTGTCTTAAAACACCAGCCAACAATTTCAAGTTTTGTTTTTGTTTGTATGTATACATAGGCAGATGAACAATGGTGCAGCATGTGGTATGTGTACCACAGAGCACCTGGAGATATATAGCCTTAAACTTTTGATATGTTCCCATGGGCATTCTTTATACGATCTTCTCTTACTTTATCTTCACCACACATCATCTTCGATTGATCACAGACATACAGATGGCATCCAACGATAAACACCTGGTCAGGAGTACACATGCAGCTGTGCAGGCTGGGGGGCCTACCTACAGCTAGGTGTGTCATTAAAAGGAGGAGATTTCTGTTTTCAAACATGATAGTCTTTCATCTAACAAAGCCAGACTAACTGAGTATGATTTCTGCCAGTGACAATATCCATTGCCCTTGTGGTTGACCTGGATTCATAGGGCTGAGGATTTATAATAAAAAGGCCAAATAATTTGAATGTATTTGGAGAATCAAAATGTATATTTTTTACAACTAGAAAGCAAGAGTAAAGTTAGAGTCCAACACGTTTTACTACAATCGGACAAATCGAAGAAGGTAGAGGTGATGTTTCTCTAAAACTTCAGTTTAGATGACTATTCACCCCAAGTTGAATGGGGACAAAAAGCAAAACCAGAACCGAGACCAGGACCAGGTCCTCACCACCTTGGTCTCAGTAGAGTAACCAATAGTAAATAAATAAGTTTAAACTAACCTATCAGTAACTTAGCAGCATGTGGTGGTTTTGAGGAAAGTGTTTTATTATACACATGCAGATATCACATAATATCCCAAAGTACTCTTCACCATCGTTTCTATCTAAATTTATATGATGAAGCATTTCAGAAGGATTTGTCTTTGCTCTTGAAACTGACCCACTGCACTGCTATTGTGAAATCCAATCACACTTGTGCTTGTTCATCTCTACCTTTTGACGTTGACGACCTGTGTGGTATTTGTACTCTTCACTTGCAATACTTAGTGATATATTAGACAGGGTAGGTTTGTGTGTGAACGTGTCCATCTGGCTCAATGGTGGTGTACATGTCTGTTTTTAAATAGTAAAAATAGCAAACTTGGTAACCTCAACTGTTTTTTTGGTTGGATGAGTGTCTATCTGAGATTGCCAGATAACTTTTAACATTAACATTATGTCAATGCTTCAGTTATCTGGCCATAATTTACACATCCTGTACATACATATATCGATATTTTAAGCATTTAGCAGATGCCTTTATCCAAAGCAACTATAGTATTACAGTTACAGTCTCAGCAATTGAGGGTTCCTCAAGGGCACAACAACAGCAACCTGGCACAGGTGGGTCTTGAACTGTACTGTACATACATACCACATGGGTTTACTTTGGGTGCTCCAGTTTCCTCCTCAAGTCCAAAAACATGCACGGGAAGTGAATTAGAGATAAAAAAAAAATGTCCATGACTGTGTTTGATGTAACTTGTGAGTTGTTGAACCTTGCGTAATGAATAATCATTTCCAGTCATGAATATAACCAAAAGTGTAAACATGACGTTAAAACCACAATAAACAAATATTTGGGAAAAAATGTAGGGAAGTTTTGTACAGGTTTATTATTCAAAGGGTATTTAAGGAATATTAAAGTTCCAACATTCCATAATAAGCAGGTGATGGTAGAAGTTGTGGGAATCATGCTTGGGTTTAAAAGGAGGATCCATCAATGGATCAGTTTTTTGTACAAGCAATGACGCATCATAGCTCATCACTATATTCCAAATTTCAGAAGTGAATTGCCTCTAATCTAAAAAAAACTTTTCCAAAAATGATTTTCAATGTAAGATAGTCTTTCACTATCTATAGCTCATAATATTGCTAAAAGATTCTGGGAATGTGTGAAGATCTGAAGATCAAAACTGGAACCCACTGTTGAATATGTGTAAACTTCTGCATGAGAAGTCATCAGGCTACTTTAATAAATATAGCACAATGGGCTTGAGACTAGTTCAATTAATTATTGTCATTAAACACAGTCCACTCCTGCATTATGAAATGCAATCTGAAACTATCAACCCAAGAAAAAATCCATTCATTCTATGTGAAAATGCCATGAGTTATCTGGGCCCAAATTGAACTATTGTTAATTTGGGGAGTTTTAAAAATTAGTCTCAGAAATCAGTGTTAAAATCCAGCATGGTTGTAAATCTCTGGTTTTATTTATGGCTTTTTGCTGTTTGCATGGTACTTCAGTAATAATAGCTACTGGCTAAGGGCTGTTCATGACAGTTGTAATTACAGGATGAGCTTTACAGCAGCTGAGGGAGTCAGTGTCAGTGAGGGTGTCAGTTCTAAACTGCCCAAGGCTGTCTACATTTGTTCACTCAGCCTTTGGACTGACGTTGAACACGTGGATTAGAAGGTCAGATCCACTTTTGTAATGGACGAGCCAGGAGTTTTGCTCCCAGGTATCCAGGTACATTACTATACTGAACCTAAATACAGTTTCACTACAAAGTGCCTCTGAATAAAATATACTTCAGTGTCATTTTTGCTGGTGTATATGGCTAATTTAGAGACATTATCAAATATCACTTTTTTGGATTGTGAGTTTAATTCTCTACATGTTGGTAAAAGCGAGTATCAGAAGACACATGAAAAGATACAACATCACAAAATCTCTGTAATGAGTATCGCCACTGGCTGCAAGAAATGTGCATCAAAACCTTATCTTCTCCACCTTCCATTTGTGTGTGTGTGTGTGTGTGTGTGTGTGTGTGTGTGTGTGTGTGAGTGTGTTTTTACTCTGGTGTCTCCAGTGCTATCTGCAACCTGCCAGCAAACTTAATAGGTAACTTTAAGCTTTGCAGAGTTTTTTGCTTCTCCTAAAATGGGACAGTGACCATATTTAAGCATACATCAGTATTTGTTGTGAATACAATGTGATATGTGCTGTAGTGTATATCAATCTGAAACGAGTCGTGTTTTTCCACTTACAGTTATTTCAACACATATTAAGAAATAAACTAAAGGAAATTGAGAATAATAAAAATATTAAACAATGTTAAGATAGTTTAGAAGCAGTGGATGAGCCTATAATCTCAAAGCATGTTCTGTACATTTGTACATTCAGCAGTTGCAAGTAAACCCAGGACCCAAAGTCAAATTTACATTTGGATGTTTGGCAAAAATCCAATACAACTCACATTAGGGCAGAACACAATTAAAGCATAGTTCAAGAATATATCATGTCTTGTTAGTTAAAAGTCTTGGTCCTACTGAGATTGGTCACATTGATAGACTAGCATTTTATCTGTTAGGTTTTAATAGACTATAATAGAAGTTATGCTATTGTTTTTATTCAACAGCTTTGTACTGCAGATCCATGCAGTAATTTAATAATTGTTGTGAATTTGCTTTTGAATTTACATATTAGTGAAACTTGAAAATGAAATGTTTTGACCTCTGATGAGAAAAAAGTAATAAAAAAATAAGTTCATTATCAGTATTCCCAAATATTTTTATATACTTACCAACTTTATTTTCATATTAGAAAATGTATATTTATACATAGTTGAGTATTTAAAATACGTTCAATTAAATTATTTTACCATCTTTACTACCTTTTATTTGTTTATGCTCATTGCATCTACCATTTTGGCAACAAGCTTGTAATAAAATAATGTAGTGTAGTAGTATATATGTCACCAATTATCATGTCTCAGCCTGCTCTTGAGAGATGTAAGCATAAGTTTTTAACATATAGTTTATTTAAACTGGTATGTGCTCTGGAACTATAATTACAGGTGTTTAGCTCTCTGTACAGGAAAATATTTTAACGTTATTGTATATAGTAATCACCCACACAGTAGAGCTGCATATGGATTAGGTTAAAATAATATGGAGTATTTGTTATACAAATGTGTAATTGTCTTTGTTTATTGTTTAAATATTGTAAACCAATCTCTTTGTAGCTGGAGCTGAATGGGGTAATCTTTTAAAGTTTTACAGAAGGTTGTCACAAGTAAGTTCCCATGGGTCTGCTTTTCCCATGGGGCAACAGAGCCAGCAGTGCATAACCTGCATTCTTTTTTCCTGTTACATACCAACTCATCTATGTGTGCACATGTTACTGTGAGAGCAGGGAGAGAAGAGAAGAGGGCATTTTATACAGTGTAGTATTATTGTACATGGATAGTACATTCACCATGACAGCTGAAAAAATAAACTAATTCCAGGCTCTGCTACAGCCTCCACTGACATATGTACTTCACCACATGCCACATGAGCTTGTTGTCTATGCATGTTGTCTATGCCAGTGGTATTCACACTTTAGGGTGGGCCTCTCTTTGGGGTGCGGTTGAAGGGGTTGTAAATAATGATTTTGAAAAAGATTTTCAATTATAAATAGAATCACAGGTATTTCAATAATTGAACTACAGTATATCACAGACCGTTTATGATGTGTTTATTTTAGACTTTTAGGTTTTTTAGTTAAAGTTACAATATTAAAACATTGTAGAGCAGTTAGGGGTTGGGTGCCTTGCTCAAGGACACTTTAGTTGTGACCTGTCGACTCTAGGAATCAGACCGGCAACCTTCCGATCACAAGCTCAGTTCTCTAACTACCAGGCCACAACTGCGTCAATGTGTTTTGTGTTTACTTTTGTACCAGAAGGTTGCAAGGTCAATCCCCACCACCACTAAGTTTCAGGGCCCCTGAGCAAGATTCTTTACACTTAAATGCTTCCAATTTAATGTAATATTCGTTTATTGTGATAAATGTAAACATTCTAATACTTACATTCAGTTCACTCTGCTCCATATGCATCTGGTGAGAATTGTATCTAATTCACAATGTTTTTCTTGATAGGAATGTTTATTATTTGTATGCAGTGAGTTTCTAACCGGGAGTTCAGACTTTCGGCGCTAGTGTGCTAGCAGAAAATCCCGCTTTTCCACCTGGACGAACTTGTGTCAGACTTTTATTGTTTATATATTTTATTGTAATATGCATTGTGGAAAATGGACATCGGCACTAAAGAAAGTGCTAATGTGTGTGGGGACAGCAGGGTAGAAGTTTGGAGTCTCAGAAGCTACTACATTTAAGCAAAACAATGTTCTGAATGAATATTTATGTAAGGGCGTATTCATAAAACGCCCTGTGACTGTCCTGACTGCTGATTGGTTGAACTGTTCTGAAGGGGCGGAGTTTAAACAATCTGAACTGAAGTCCTCGCATCTACGTGCTGCGCGTTGGATGCTATCGGTTCAGTAGCGGTGCGATAAGGCAAGATTGAAAAACAGTCTTTAACACCAATCTGTGGATGATTTGAACGCACCTTGCGGATGTAGCGTCGTACGGATCATTAAAGATCGGAGAAAACGGAATTAAACTGGAATAACTTGTTTGTATACAGCGGTAAGTGTTGGTTCTGTCTTCCATGGGCACGAATGTCATGTGGAGTCGTACTGGGTAGTTTGGACTAAATAAATCGGTCGTGGATGTGTAGTCGAATGGAATAAAATCGGTAAATCGGTAACCATTCTGACATCGTTCTGAACAGTCAACACGAGGATTGTTGAAGCGTGTTTTCTAAACATATATGTTTATTTTCAGCTCATATTAAAACGGTAGGAACCGTTAGATCGCTATGATTATCCAGACTGTATTTCAGGACTTAATATCCATTTCACCTACACCACCCTGATCTTTGGGAGTCACACTCTCACATGGATTATACACACTTGGTGACAGTAGTCCTGATTTCTCTGACTTTTGTAATAATGGTTGTAATGTTGTTTATTTCAAAGACCTTACTGATTTGTATACATGTCTAATGTAATCCTGGTAGTACCGAGTTTACCAATGTGGTAAAACACATCCCAATATTTAATATGTAGTGAATTTACAATATGTATCAACATATGTGAACTGAAATAATAATATTTATATAGCTACATGGTCTTCAGAACTTACATTAAATGTTTTGATAGTCTATGCAAGGTTGAGCATGTTCTCCCTTTCTGTGTAGTTTTTCCTCTGTTATTCAAATGTCTGCCCACACTAATAAAAAGCACACACATATTCAAATAGGGACTCAAACCTTGGATTATCAAGGTGATATCCAGACTCTTCCAGAAGCTCGACACGGTACTCTAAATTGGCCTTGGGTTTGACTGAATAGCCATACAATGAACTGCTTATGGAAGATCCAACTCCAGGACCAGCTAATGCTTGGTCAGGCACCGTATCTGCACACTGGGTGCTAGGCAGGAATACAGTGAGCAGGAAACCCTGCCAGACTTTTTAAAGAAAGCCAACAAATCTCCTCACAGACAGTGACTGGAGAAGTGGAACAAATCCAGGTCCTCATGCTGCTGTGGGACACGCATGAGGAAATATGTACAATGTACTTTTTGGCCTAATTAAAGAAGAGAAATATTAAAACTGCTGAAAAGTATTTTAATTAAAGTGTTTTTGTTTTTTGCTATATATATATACATTATTTCCACCACTGGATTTTGTTGTCTGTGATGGGATTTACTTTTTCCTTAACATTTATTAACATTACAAGAATCTACCACACCAGTAGAATTGGGTTTGAATCTTGCCAATGACACTGCTGAAAAAATGTTCTGTCTGGGGTGTATTTCTGCCTTGCATCTAGTGTTTCTAGAAACTTACTGTGGCCCTGGCCAGGATAAAGTGGTAGGAACGATAAAAAACAAAAAGTACACAAACTACATGAGGAAATCAGATCTTGCTATCAGATTACTTTATAAACAACTAGGTATTGTTGGAAGGTGACTTTTAATTTTTCATATTGCAATATTAACATGATGTCATATTGCTCAGTCCTATCTCTACACCTGCGTTTTAGGTAGCACAGCCAGATGTAACTTTCTAGTGTATCCACTGTAAATTATAAATAATTACAGTCATTTTGTACAGCTCTGAAGCCGACTGTAATTTGCATTATTGCCAAAACTGGAGTGGTTGGAAAGGAAAATAGCCTACACCTCAATCTTCTGCACAGCTAAGTGAACATAAACACAGTCGCTTTGATTTGGTTAAATGCTTGCCATTTGCTCTGTTTGCTGGAGTGGCTTCTCGAGGGCATTTCATGAGACAGTAAGATCTGTTGCTGCCAACTTGGCCACTGTCACACAAATCACCGCTACTTTGTCTTTCAGTTCCTATTTCTTTGCCATTTTCAACCTCTTTACATTTCTTTGCCATTGTCACATATAGCATTGGAGGCTGTTAGTGTCTGGAGGTTTGTCAGTGATGAGGATCTTAACCAGTGGGCAGTAATGAAGTGAGTCAGCTGATGTTTCATTCGTGTTTCACTGCCATGCTACATTGGGTACAATAGGCCTTTTTTGGGCACTGACATTCCTAAGACTACAGACAAGGATTACAGGAACTCTCCTGCATTTTCCTCATCTTATCTCTGTACCAAATCTGGAGCTTGAGAAATGATCACAGACAATAACCTAATACATTCCTTAACTGGGGAAAATACCAAACCTTGTTATTAACCCATTCACTCTTATTTTATCAGGGTGGAAGTGTAAAAATTATAGATGGTAAGCTAACACACTTTTCTTTCTTTCTTTCTTCCTATTTTACCTTTGTTAAATGACCTGTTTAGCCACTTGCTTGCCCAGGCCATTGTCCACCTATGTGCCATTTATAAGCTATATTTAATAGGGTTTCATGGTGGCTCCTTGGATAGTGCTAATGTGTCACAGCAATAAAATCCTTGATTCAGGACATGCATAAGTCTGTGTCCTTTCTGTCTAGAATTTTGTTCTAAGTTTGAGTCTACATGTGTGTCTAGAATTGCATTAAGAGTGAGTTTATGTATGCCTGTTATCCATAATAACATAACATTTTAGGTCAAACGGTCACTAGTTCATTTCAAAGTCACCAGCTAATTTCAAACGAACCGCAGTGTGCAGCACAGACAGCAGCTAGATGAGCTCGGAGTGATACGGTAACAGGTATCTGCAGCCATGCTGACTGCAGTGAATCCCACAGCTGCAAGAGGGTTCCAGTCTGGGGAATTAGAGGGTCAGGGTAGTGTTTTGAAGTCTTTGTCTCCAGGTAGGACAATCAACATGTACATGATCTGTAGGGATGGATTCATACCCAGATCATTTGAGAGTGTCTTCCACACATTATATACCCACCGAGCCAGCTTACGAAATGTGATGACACAGTAACACCTGCAAACACTTGATTTTAGGGAGTGACTTTGATTGGAAAGTTCAGATTTCTAGTAGTTGATTGAGGCGTGGCTTTTGTTTATCATCTGACCGACTCCTAGTTAGGTGTGTCTTGGTCAGGCAGACCAGCATTGTTCTTATTTCTCTCTCTAAATCTTTGTCTTACTAATTGGCGTTGGTATCGGTCAGTTGTACAACCTTACTGATCCAACAGTGTGAATGGGACATGAGTTCCACAACTACCCCCAACATTTACTCTATTTACAACATTTAGTCAGGATGAGTGTTTCCTTTTTATTCCCCTTTGAATGAACTGTACTTCAAAGTTTGGATTTTGCTGAGTGATTTATTGCTGATTCTTGTCAGCGCTATCTGTGTTAAACTGCCTCTGAGTCTCTGTTCCTCTTGTCTGGACAAATCCCAGTCGCAGAGCTCGGCCCTCATGGTGTGCTGAGGGGTATTTTGGGAGAGATAAAGACAAGCCAGAGTGGGGGATGGGAAGACGGATATGTAGGATTGTCTTGAAAGAGTAGATTCAATTGGAAAATCGGGAGGGAAGGAAACGTCAGAGCTTTTATCCTCAGCCGTCCCGTGTTCACGATAAGGAGATGTGCCGTGGGCGGTGCAGCGTCACAGCTGGGATGGCAAAATTGAATAAGCTTTGAAAACTCTGCTGCAGTGCTATTGGAGTGTCTGATCAGATAGAATATAATCACAGGATGCAGTAGCACTGGAGTACAGGACACGAACAGGCCGTAACATAGCTGCGGATTCAAGCCCTGTGTAATAGAGATAGTGGCTTCGAAAGACCCGTAGGTCATTTATTTCCGAGCCACACAGGATGAATAAATACAGTAAAACCCTCAAAGTCGCAGGTCAGAGTTCACGGCCTCAGTCCTTTGTACATTTTTTCTTTACAACCTAACTGACAATAGTTCGTGGAAACCCCTGCAATTTCATGTCATGTTTTTTTTTCTTCCAATAAATAATCTGTTGTGCTCTTAACACCACATTATTAAGAACAATATAATTTACCACTTTTGTGACATAAATATAAATGTAAATTCTGCTAATTTTCCATATAAAAGGTAAAGGGAAAGGCATCTTGGGGCAGTGAAATACTGCTCTCCTGTTATAGATGGGAGGTTTGAAAGTGGCCAATCCGAGAGCGTTATTCATTTCTCCTAGCTGCTCTCTGGCATTTGTGCATCACAGCAGTTTACAGGTCATTTTTAATCATCTTCTTCAACCAATATCATTCAGTATTAGAGAGTACCTGTACATTTGACTGTTTTTTAATAAATTAAATTAACATTGGATTTAGCTTACTTATACCAAAGATAACACGCTTGTATTATGTACAGTACATAAAGGATTGTATTGGTATTTTACATTATAATTTAGGGGTAAGTATTTTGGGGGTATTTTTGGGGTTTACACATTAAAAATGGGCAGTTCTAGGTATTTTCTTGGTTCACTGTTTGTAGAAATCGCTACATGAGCTATGAAAACAATACTACAAAGGACTCGGACCAGGATCGAACACGGTGAGGCGTGAGGGCCCGAATTTCTCTTTGAATATAACAGTTCAAAAACATGTTCAAATATTAATATTCTCTATCAGTACGACACGTCTTGTCTGTTCCGTTCTTCAAGTGCACGCTTTCGGCATGTGTCATAACCCTGTGGTGATTATATTGGATTATGGCCCCTGGGATGTATTTAATAGATGGAGCAGGTGTTTGGATGAGAATGGACCGAGACAGACCGGCTCTTTCTCTTTTCCTTTCACTCTGGGCAGATGATCTGTGCTTACAGTGACACTGGACAGCAGGGGGCCGCCATACAACCTCCCGATTAGCAGTCCGTTTGGATAAAGGACTGGAGCCTGCACTCTTCCAAGTAGGAGCAGACTTGAGTAGTAAACATAATCGACATTCTGTCACTCATGCTGATCTGCTTGGTAGTTTTTCATCTTTGCTGTTCCAGTGTTGAACGGCTGTACGTGAAATTACCATTTGAACTCTAAACAACTACTAAATAACATGAAATGATCTAAATGAGGGGAGTGGAGGTTCCAGGTCGTATATTCTCTTCAGTCTCTGATAGCATGATTCTGCCAACACCTTGTTTTATCGAGGGTTATCATTCTACCTAAGCTGTTTGCTTTTACTTAAGTAATAGTGCAGAAAAAGATGTCTGATAACAATTCTGACGGACGGACAGACAGACAGGCAGCTGTATTCTGCTGTAAGGAAGACGTGCCAGCCAGACCAGTTAAGCTTGCAAAATTTTATTTGATACAGTTTGAGGTTAATTAAGATGAAGTCAGTATTTTAACATGAGAGGCATCTCTTTCATCGCTGGTGTAATTATTGTAAGATGATAATCAGAGGTTTTATTGCTCATTTAAGCTTGAGGATTTGATTTATGGTGTCATGTGACTGAAATAAGTGTGACCATGTCAAGATGAACTGACCAGTGTTATTAAAAGAGAAAAACATTATTAATTATTTCTGTTCAGACTGGTAATCAATGACCTACAGACCTGTGCAAGACCAGGGGGTTGGGGTCCACTGTTCTACATGGCACTGCATTAAGAATAAACGGGTGCCTCCATATACAGTACTCAGCCTAAATGAGTTATAAAAAAATATTAGTTTTTACAATGATATTGTACCACAGAATACTCCCACAAATGTTTACAATTAATTGCAAAAATAATTTTCCCTACAATTTCATTTAACACAAAAAATGTGATGGCTACAAGAAGATACGTACAGCTTTAGATGTCCAGGCTGTCCGCGGATGTTTAAACCTAAACAGGTACTGATGAGAAAGGCCGAAGAAAATCTGCATGCAAGTTCACTACAGTTAGCTAAAGAAGTAGAAAGCAAAACTGAGTAGACTGTTTCCTGTTACACTATAGTGTACACTGCAGAAGAATGCAATGCATGGGTAGAATCCCTGATGGAAGCCTCTCCTTAAGCCCATGTGTTTATGTCTCAGTCTTGTCCAGATTATGACAATTGTGCTTGTGATCAGTGCGAGATTAAAATCTTAGTTTTCAAAGGGGGTGTTCTCATTTATGCTGAGCACTGGATGTAACTGTTATGTACAGTTATAGCCAGATTCCCACAAATTACAAAAGCACTGCTGACTTTTCAGGGCTCAAGCTTCCAGACTGGTTTTTACTTTGATTGTATGACTTAAGTCCTTGATATTGAACAGGATTTTAGGAGAAGCCTTAAACAATAGAACAGCGGTGCTGACAAATTAACACCTAACGCTGCTTACACTTTTTTTGTTACATAATACCCTGTTATCCAGGCAGATGTGAGAATGTTAAGAACAGATACATCATTTATGCTTAGCTGGCCAAAGAGAGCTAAACCTAGTAAAACAGATGGGTCTACATTTAGCTCTGCTGATGAATTATACCTGAGCCCTGATGCGCCTTGTGCTGCTGAGATCCACCAGTACTGTGCCCTGTCTGCATTATTAACACTGTTCATTTGATACTGTTTATTTCCAGCACTTCAGAGTAGAAAGTGTGAAGTGGATTTGTGACTTGGCACATCTCAAACATTGCAAGTCTTGAAATCCATCTATCCACCTCTCCCTCCCAAACCCCCCATACATACATCCATCCATCCAGCTCTCCATCCATCCATCCATCCTCCAGCCATTTTTAGCCCTCCATCCATCCAGCCCGCCATCCCTTCCTCCAGTCCTCCATCCACCCCTCCATCCACCAATGTATCCATCCATCCCTCCAGTCCTCCATCCACCCACTCATTCCTCCACCCATCCATCCATCAAAGAAAGAATTTTGTGTACAGTACACATCTGTATATATGACAATATAAAATATTATATTCTATTCTTTAAATCCATGCTTCCAGAATGCAGAATGCCGCTAAGCACTACACAGGACGTAAATGGTCTCAGCAGCGCTTTACACTTCCTAACACACTCATTCCTCTCAATGCCAGCAGCATTGTGTTACACGTCATCTCCGCTGTCTGTCAAATATGAACTCATGACCCAGTTTAAACTCAAACCCGATTCACACAAGGCAAAGATCTATTTTGCTTCCTTTTGGAAAACACAGTGTACTGTAAAGGGGTTAAATTCATAAACTTGTGTTTAATAGCCTTTGGTAAAGTGTTTGAACGCACAGCTTTCATGTAAAGGTAGTCACTTCATGACCATTTAATAAAAGCGTTGTTAAAGTGAACTGTACCCCTTTTGGCACACTGGCATTTCCAACATTTTTAGACCTCTAAATTCATGCATTTTTAAGAGTGATGTTTTGAGCCCTTTCGGATCTAGATATATTTGTGCTAGGCTGAGAACAGACATGACATTTAAAGCACACATATCGGCAGTCAGGAAAACACAGGCTTAAAGGAAAATCTCTTCTGCTGGTGGCTTGGTTTGATATTGTTTTCCAGATTAAAATGGCATGGTCGCAGTGTTAAATATCAGGGGACCAACAGTGCCAACTAGGTAACTACACTACTGTTAGTCGGATGAAGTCTCACCCTGCCTTTCCTTCAAGCACATCTCGTTATGTTTGGGTCAAAAGAAATGAATCGGGATGTAACAATATACTCTACCCACATTCTTCTCCTTGGTTCCTCCTGTGTGCCGGGTGGCACGGTGGCTGAGTGGGTAGCACTGTCGTTTCACAACAAGAGGGTCCAAGGTTTGATCTCCAGGTGGGGTCCTTTATGTGCGGAGTTTGCATGTTCTCCACAGGTCTGCGTGGGTTTACTCTGGGTGATCCAGGTTTCCCCCTACAGTCCAAAAAGAGGCATGTGAATTGAATTGATGATACAAAATTTGTCAGATGATGAAACTTACATAATGAATAATCGTTTCCTGTCATGAATGTAACCAAAGTGTAATACATGATGTTAAAAATCCCAATAAACAAACACACTTCTGTGTGTTGATACTGAGTGACGATCGGGTCTGGTTTCTGCATGCTGCCCCACTCTATATTTGTACTATATCAGATTTCCTCATAAACATTAACATCAAGCCTGCATTCATGAGTGCATCTGATAAACCAATAAGCATGCATTAGCTGGTACATTTGTAAAATGTAAAAACAATCTAGCTTGGACAACTCGGGCTGAGATTTTGGTGAG
>JAYDZG010000015.1:20073585-20084093 GCA_034509265.1 Microcambeva bendego | reverse complement strand
TCATGTCCGGTCAGTGGGGGACAACTGCATGTCTGTAGGTTTTCCTCCAACCTCCCAAAAATATTCCAGTACATGGATTGGCTACTCCATATTGCCCTTTGTTGTACTTATGTGAGTAACTGGGTCTTTACTGTCCAGAAAACTTTAATAATTAATAGAAGAAATAATAAGTGTGTTATTATGGTAAAGTTTTTGGGTAGCACTGTCACCTCAAAGCTAGAAGTGGTCGATCACGGGAAGTCCAGGTCCTTTCTGTGTGGAGTTTGCATGTTCTCCTTGTTTTTGTGCGGGTTTACTCCGGTGCTCCGGTTTCCTCCCACAGTCCAAAAACATGCAAGTGAGGTGAATTGGAGATACTAAATTATCCATGACTGTGTTTGATTTAAACTTGTGTCATGAATGTAACCGAAAGTGTAAAACATTACTTAAAATCCTAATAAATAAACAATGGAGGTTTTTTAATGGTGTCAGGTATTATTTTCAAAGTAGTACAATTGTGTTGAATGTATATACTATTAACATATGAAACAAATATATGTAATGTATACATATTGTATACGATGTTTTTTTTCCCCTAAATCATGATGTAAGAAAAACAAATACAGTGATGAAGTTTATTGCAATTTTAACATTGTTTCACACTTTGGTTAGAATCATGTCAGGAAACTGTAGTTACTCATTATAGATGGTTCATCAGTTCTCGTACAAGCATCGTCATGGAAAGTTAAGCCCAGCTTACCTCACATGCCCGCTCGCAGATATGGGGGGGGGGGACTCCACACATAAAGGACCCGTATCACGCCACCTGGGGATCAAACCCAGGACATATTTGCTGTGAGGTGATGATGCTTAACCACAGAGCCACCCACAGTAATATAGTATAAATAAGGGTGCAATGCTTTTCATGTATTTGTAAACTATTCCATGTGTCATTTATTTTTGAATATGTTTATTTTTAATAAATGACACCACAGGAAACCATTCCAATTTTATATAAAAGCAGTGGATGCATTGGATAAAGTGCCAGATTTATATTTCGATGCTCCATAGCACTGAAAATACAAATAAATAATTACACTTCGAGAATTGGTGCCAACAAGCTTACATAGAATGGCAGGTAAGTGATTAAATAACAAAATGGCATTATTTTCTGTAGTGAATTCTCTTATGATTGCAGCTGTAATTTTTAGAGGAAAATGAGAGTTTACACTTCAAGAAGATCTTACAAGCTGGTCAGATCCTCCAGAACACAGCTCTGTCCATATCAGAGAGAGTCAAGGCAGCTCATGCCCTCGGAATCCTGGGATACAGTGGTATGTGTATATTTAAATTATATTCAATCAGTAGGTTTGGATTCATCACACCATTAAAGGGATTGATTTATGGCACCTTTGTAATTAGACATTTTCCTCATGACTTGCTAGCTTTTGACACTTAAAAAAAAAAACATACAATGTAACCAAACTGACCACTTTCTCCCCCAAAGGTGGTTACACAATAGCAAAAAGTGCTGCAGAGTACATGCCTACCATGGTGGAGCTTCTGAAATCTCCAGACTTATCGAATGCTTGGATTTTACAAGTCTTAGAGGGTTTAAGTGGCATCTGTCATGCACACGTCGCAAACCAGAATTTGGCGAAATCTCTAGGAGTCCTTGACCTTCTACAAGAGAATCTTGCTCCGAATAACCAAGCAAGTACCAAAGTGAAGCTCTGGAGCTGTTACCTTCTGTATAATCTCTGCTATAACAATCTGCCCTTGATTCAAACCCTGAGGAGCTCAGCAACCCTGGAGGCCAGTCTAGAAGAGTTGCGGCGTCTCGACTGGTACGGCTGGCACGAGAATTATGCAGAGAAATTCCTTCACCTGCTGTGCTTTAGCCAACCCAAACCTGTGCCTGACTTACCTAATCACAGCGCTGCTCCAGGAACGGACACGAGTCATTACCAGTAAAACAATGTGTATAAAAATATGGCAGTTTATTCCCGCAGGTGTTCGTTTTACATATTTACAGTGTTCACACTAACCAGCCATAAAGATCATAAAATCAAGTTTTTACAACAATGCACATTAATTAAAAAAAATATACAAAATAAGCACGTCGCAAGAAAGGCAGTTATGAAAATCAAACACAAAAGGTGCACAATGTAGGATCAGGTTTTGAAAGTCAAGTTTGAAGAAGTATTATTCCGGTTTCTCAGCATCCAGGGAAGAATCTCTTTTAGTTTCCAGCACCGGTCCTGAACACGTTTCATTCTCATCGTCCTCGTCCTCTTCATTTTGGGACTCGTTTGCCTCGTCTTCGGACTCCTCCTCATCTTCTGAATAGTCATCTGGATCCTCCTCATCGAACGCAATCTCCCGCAGTTCCTCCAAGTTATCTGGACTTTTACCTGTTAACCTCTACAACCAAAGTAACAAGTTAGTACTCGGCTCCTGCTCCCTTAGCACTTAATCGTTTTTACTGCCTTTACCTCGATCATGTCAGCCATGTGCTGTACGTGCTGGGCTAGCTCCTGGAGTTCATCGTTTTCTGTCTTTAAGCTGGCGATCTGCTCCTCTTTATCCTCGATCTCTTTGTGCAGCTAAAGTAAAGGGCAGTTGACAAGTGTTACATTTATGATGGGACACATATTACACAACATTTATCAGTTTAAAATGTTTAATGTCAGGTTTCCCCATTTTGGTTACATTCCTGACAGTAAATGAATAGTTACTCAAGTTTAATCAGCTCACAATTGTTTATGACTGAACCATTTTGTATCTCTAATTCACTTCTCTTGCATGTCTTTGGACCGTGGGAGAAAACGGAGCACCCAGAGTAAACACAGGTAGAATATGCTCCCACAGAAAGGACACCTGGGGACTGAACTTTGGACCTTTTTGCTGTGAGGAGACAGGGTTACACAGCTACACTAGTAACCCTGCAACTGAGCTTAATCCTTTTGAATGCTGCCAAAGACAGCTGTAAAATTCTCACCGTGAACTAAGAGGAAGAGCATGGTGGCGTTGGGTTTAGTCTATGTGAGAGGGCGGGACAACACTACAATAAGGTAGCTTAGTAATACAGTGATCATTCTCTTTAACACCAAAGACCATAAACAAACAGTACAATTGAGTCACTCATGCAAAAGCAACAGATGGGAAAGGAGGGCCAAAGCCATTTCTCACCTTCTCATTCTCCTGAAGGACGTTAAACAGGGCTTTCCTCCTTTCCTCTGCCAACTCTTTCCAGTAAGCAGATGTAGGGGTCTCTAAAAGAAAAAAGGTAGTCGTTTGTTCCCAGACTTGGTGTACATCACTAAGGGAATGTGGAAAAAAGTGATTTATAGAGTAGTTGAGATTAAAACTCTCAGTAATGTTTACACTCTTTGGAAATGTTTATAAAAATGCCAGGTAGATACAAAAATTTATTTCCACTAATGGTCAATTTGGAACCTTTGGACTGTAGAAAGAAACTGGAGCTCCCAGAGGAACATCCAAACAAAGTTCCACCTGGGAAACAAACCCAGTACATTTTTGCTGTGCGGCAAGTGCTACCCACCAAACCGTTCCAGCAAGTTTATAGTAACAGTTCTCGGCAAGACTACCACACAAGCAAAAAAACTAGTTTGTAGTGTCCTAAATGATCTCATGTTCTTGGAGTACTATAATTAAGAGTATGATTGCTTAAAGACTTCAAGGCCAATACCGTCTGTATTACCAGACATTCATGTATGCTTTTTTTTTTCTTTAGATACAGAACTATTCACTAATAAGCAGTTTTGGTTTAGACCAAGCTTGAGCATGAGTGGGGAGTAGAGCGAGTCTGAGGGAGTGAAGGGAGGAGAAAAGGTCAGGAGAACTATTTAGTCACATTTTCATTCTGTGAAGACTTGAGTGCACGGTGAATGGGTCACCCCGCTGCATTGAAGGCAATAAGTTGGAGCTTGACTTTTACTATTAAGCTAGTTGTCTCTTTAAAAGGTTTTTTTTACTCCCACAACAGAAGCTTTTGGTGAAACTCCATATCTAAAAAGCCAGTTCATAGTTTACCTTTAACCATCAGCTCATAAGCTTCCTGAGACACACCATCAGCCTGGTTTTCATGTTCAGGGTCTACACTTTTTACTGCCACTTCAGCTTTAACCCTCTTTGAAGCCTTCACTTGGTCTGCACACCATAACTTCCTTTTGGACACGGTCTTTCCAGGCTAGAGAAATCAGAAATGCAGTGATGGTGTTAAATCTTGTTCTAATCTTCCAATTTAGCTGAAATGATCAACAGTAGTTCATGCTATGTACCTCAGTCTTCCCAAGGGTCTTGTTGACTGCAGCGGGCTGAAGGACCTGCAGGGGCGTTCTTCCTGTAGAAACATTTGACGTCTGTACAGCAAAATATCTCTGCAAGACAAGAGGCCGAGTCATCAAGCAATTTCTAGTGTTATTCAGCATGTGAGAACAAATCTTAAAAAACAAGGGGTGTGGGAAAAAAAACGTCAGTTTGCCAGGAATGGATTGTAGTTTCAGTCATAAACATTCCCATGGCTCATTCGTCTCCACTTACACTCTTGTTAAACTGTCATTGTAGGATCATAGTGAGCACGGTAGCCGAGCAGCCAAGCATGTCCGCATGGTTAGCTAGCGTGGGAAAGGGGCAGTACAGTTAGCCAAACCGGCAAAAAACACCTTAAGTTCCCACAGCCACCGATTGGTCGTTTTACCTAATTATCCAACTGCTTAGGACTTGCACAAAAACTCTGGGAACTTTAAGACCTCTGACCAAATTCAACTTAGGAGTTGGTTAATGTTTTTAACCTTTGTGAATATATAAACTTGTCAACTACAGTTTCTGCCACTAACAGGACATCAGGTTGTGTTCTTAATGACAATTTAACTATTGGGTTACAACCAATTTAACGCTATTAATAAACAATAGAATAGATTAACGGATCAAGTGTCATTAACAAAAAAAATAACCCTTTTCAGTTCCTCTGGGAAACAGTAAACATTCAAAATGACTTGACCAATGTTCAATAGGCCTTACACCATTAAAAAAACCCACAATTTTCCCATTTCTTCCCAATTTTGTGAGCACTCAAAACAGAGAATTCTTTAACCATGAGAAATATGGGAGGACTTCATTTTCTTGTTGCCCTTACCAATCATTGGGCCCCATGAACACCAAAAAAGGTAGAATTGACACCTTAATTGGCCTTTAAATTACAGGAACCTGGGGTTTGCTAAATCTGACAGAACTTCTCAGCAACACATTGTGTATTTTGCAAATAACTACGATGCTGAAGAATGTGTTAATACATTTTGTTTAACATGGTACAAAGAACTGCTTAAAATACATGGCAACTTTATCATGGTTCAAATGTCTCTACTAACTCAAGTCTACGTACTTAATCCAGACTCAAACCTTCAAGTCTACAACATGGCAAAGAAGTTTCTTACCTTCAGGTTCTCACCAGGATTCTCACTAAGCTTTACTTTCCTGACAGAACTCATTTTCAAGGTTACCTATGGTGAAGACAAAAGGATATTTAACCAACCATTATGCAGACAATATTACGAAACATTTAAGCCTAATGGATTAACTAGTACAAT
Organism: Microcambeva bendego; assembly: GCA_034509265.1. Taxonomy (NCBI): domain Eukaryota; kingdom Metazoa; phylum Chordata; class Actinopteri; order Siluriformes; family Trichomycteridae; genus Microcambeva; species Microcambeva bendego. Next base: position 20,078,502 of record JAYDZG010000015.1, on the reverse strand, counting down.
TTCATAAGCAAATTTACACACAACTGGACTATTACAGATTGTAGTTCAGACACCAGATAATCATCTTCCATCATATTAAAGTACAATAAACGTTAAAGGCAAAGTAAAAACAAGCAAAACTGCTAGATTAGGGACTTCAATGTTCAGGTTTTTCAATCATACTTAAAGTCTTGATTTGAACACCTGCTACCCATGGAGAGCCAAAAATCTGCTTGACTTTCCTTTAAACAAGGATTTAAAGAACTGTATCGTAATTGTCCAATGTTAAGTGTGTCGTTTAGGGCACTGAGCAATTATTGATAATTATGTTGATTAAGTAAATGTAAGGGGAAACCACCGTTATATTTTGTTCAACCATTAATGCAAATATGAACTAGTCTTACTCGCATGGGACGCTGACGTGTATTGTATACGACATTAGGCTTGGTGTAAGGACATTAATATAAGAAATACAAATGTAACAAATACCACATGTACTCATTTGCTTAAATAAATTTCATAAGCATTAAATTCAATATCGTCCCCAAGTATCGCGATATTTCTGCCACATCGCATCATCCTACTTAACCAACTACAGCACAGTACAACAGTCTGGGCGCGAACACCAAGCTAACAAAGCTAAACATGGTCTTAAGGACAAACGATCATATCTCATCTTAGCGAGGTTAGTTAGATTTTTCGAAGCGAACACCCACCTCAAAAGTAAGTAAAAATATATAAAAAAAACAGGTTCACACGTTAAAGTTTTCGCTGACATATCTTACAACGCATATAACCTAAAAATAACCGGATTTATCAGACCCCGAAGCAAACAACGCCGTGCTACAGAATGTCATTATGAATAGATATATAAATAAACGCAATACCTTTGTAAACTTATAGCGCTATATCGTCAAGAATAGCTTACACACCAGCTCCCGTTCAGCGCACAAAACACACTGGAGTCACAAGCCCGCCACACGCTTTAAATAGCGCTTGTGAAATCAGTCACGTGACCTCGAGAGCGCGCGCGCGCGCTACCATTGAGAACCGTCTGGTGGGAAATCTCTGTTCCCGCGACTTAAGACTGTAAAGGAAATACGTCATACAAATAAATCCATTTTGGTCTAAAACTGCCTGAGATCTAACATGTACAACTTACATTTAAACCACCTCAAGACATTTGTGGGCAAAGGCTACATTTTTGTTAAAATCTTGTCTTCACTGATTCTGATATGTGGAAAAATATATATATTCTGAATTTACTATTTTCATCAATGTGCAGTGGAGTTTGTCCTCTGTATTTTAACCCAATCCGTGCAGTTAAACACACATATACACTCTAGTGAACACGAGCACACCCGGTGAGCAGTTAGGTGTTGGGTGCCTTGCTCGTGGACACTTCAGTCGTGTCCTCGAACCTTCTGATAACAAGCCCAGTTCTCTAACCAGGCCAATGTTGTCTATTTTATTGCAGAAGTTGGGTTTATATTTATTTTTCAGTATGCCATATTTCAGATCTAATGTGATCCAAGATCAAATCTAGTGTGTGTAGCCAATGTGCAAGATTCATATTCACCATTTTAATGTTACGCTCAATGCTTAATGGGTGTTTTGACTTCCTCCTCAATGGCAGTTTTTATATTTAATGATCAAAGTGACTAATTAATCTGCAAAATGCTGGTTATAACAAAAAAAAACATTTTAATAAATCAATATTGATTTGAAAAGCTTTAAAAAGAGATCTAAGATGCTAGCCCAACACATCAAATGCCACTGTCCTGGCCAGTCAGTTAACCAGATACATGGACAAAAAATAGCCTCTTTTGGTCTGGAAAAAAGTCCTGATGAGGAATCATCTTGCTGAGGTTGAGTTGAGGGTGGAGAAATATAAGGACAGCAAGGTCATCTGTATTTATCCTAACCTGAGTCTGACGACCAAGAACACGATGCATTTAATACACCCTGGACAGGGTGTATTGCAGTACCCTATGATTTGCACTAACTCATTCCTACTTTGATTAGCAGCTGTTTTTGTATTCGGCTTTGTGTGAGTGTGGGTTGCATTGTTATTGTTCGGCACCTTCTCTGTGACAAATTTATCTTTATTTGATCAGCATTGTACCGATTGGGTAGTTGGGCATGTGTTAATCACGTGACAACTTTGATGGGTTGCCAGATTTGTCGTGATAAAACAAACTAACCAGTGCTTACAGTAGAACAAACCATGCCTATGAGAGACTTATATACATAGTACGTATAGAGTTACAGCTTTATTCCAGAAAGTTTTAAATACATTGTATTTTTTTATAAAACAAGAGAAAATGACACATTTCCTTGTCAGTGCGTCTGGGTTGTGTTTAGTCACCTTGAACATTGACGCGTTGTTTTAAATCCATTGATTTTGATGGGGAACACTAAACGGGAAACGTAATTCAAAATCCAAAAATCTCATAAAATGCTCAAAGTCTGAAGTGCAACGTCCAAAACAGTTGATTAAAAGTTGTGCAGGGATCTGGCAACCCTACACCTTGAAAGCTGCGTGACGTTCCTAGTCAGCCATTTTGAGTTGTTTGTTCACTGAGCTTTGGGTTGTTGTTCTACGCACAGACAGCCATCAGCCAGCCGAGGATTCGAAGAAGGAAGCTCCCGAAAGACATTTTACACCCCTCCTTTTAATAATGGGTCCACCGCGGAGCAAATCTAGTCGCCTGTTATCTGAAAGAAGGGGGGAACTCAATTGGTTTGTTAATTTATCTTGACATGGCTCGGGAGGTTTGGTCGGTTTGTTCTGACTGAAGAGCGAAAACAACAGCCGGGCGTTACAGCTTCACCCGACAGGTTTTAGTTCGATATTTAAAAAGAACAACACGCTTGAGGTTTCGTACGCGAGAAATTCTTAAAATATGTCTGCTAATGTTAAAACAGCTGGCTAACTGAGCTAACATTACGCGTTGTCATTCCGTGCCAGTTTAGCTCGAGTAAAGCGGAAGCAGCCTTCAGCCTGGCCGAAATGGAACAGCAGGACCGCTAGCCTAAACAACACTGCAGTAACGTGAAATGTAGCTGATCTGAGCTGTTAATGGAGACGTGTCAACACAGTTAAGATAGGATGGCCAAGCATAACCCAGCAGATCGTGGCCCACTATCATGAAGGCCAACATGTCGAGATTTGTGTCTTGTTGTTGTTGTTCTTGTACATGGTGCCAACTCCTGCAGGCATCTCAGTTTCTCTGCCATGCTCGGCTCTCTCCCTTTTCATTATTCCGAATTTAATACAGCAATATGAACATAATCCGGTGCTTCGGAAGACTCCAAAGTCCACAGTCAGCTCTGACTCTGGAAGATTAATGTAGACAGACTTTAACTACCAGATTTCAACTTTTCTCTCCACATAGAAAAAAAAGTCAGCATGGATTTCAGTTCATCATTTGGTTAAGGATAGAATTGCATTAGTGAGTTTGGCCTGTTTCTGGAAAATGCAGTAATGTTTGGAGCTGATGCAAATAAATGAGCCCCAAGAGCACTATTCGATACTGAGCCTAAAATGACTTAATTCTGGTTTAAAGATATGTCTTTTTTTCTTTCGTTATCATTAGTGGAGCTGACAGTAGTGCAGGCGATTTAATTTCTTTCACAATTGAAAAACGTCAGCGAATTGAACGGCAACAAAGCTTGTTTTTAGAAAGCCTTAAAAGAATTAAGTGTGCAAAGAAACTACTTTTGTAAAACAATGGGAGATCCAAACTCTCGCCGAAATCAGACAAGAAATCGACTCCGTGCCCAGCTTCGGAAGAAAAGGGAGTCCTTGGCTGACCAGTTTGACTTCAAAATCTACATAGCCTTCGTATTTAAGGAAAAGGTGACTGGTTTGCTATGTTTTCTGAAAATAGAAACATCCAAGTTAGCTTTGGGTTGTATTTAGAACTGTGCATATTGATTTTCGATTGACAAGCAATTCGAAATGAATTATTCTATTTTTGTAATTTAGTTTTATTTACACTACCTGTAGTGCAGTGTACACATGGGATTGATGTTTGGTGAGGCTGCCATGGTTTTAATTGTAATGGTCTGACTGGAAGTTTTTCTCTATGGGGGAGCCAGTTGTACTCAGACTAGAGCCTAAGACACTTGGGACAAATTTCTGCTTTATTACTGGCAGGCACGTCGTCTAGTTGAAAAGTACTTCACCTCACCATTAGCCAACACAGTAGAATGTAGCCAAGTACTGGATTGGTGTCCTGTCAGAGATGCATTAATGCATTGCACTTATGAACATGAGCTTAGAAATTTCTGGCTCAAAGATGAGCAACATGTTTTTTCACATGTTTTGGCACGTAGTTATACATTGATATTAATCTAATTTTATTCCTTTTATATTCACATAGAAAAAGAAGTCTGCTCTTTTTGAGGTATCTGAGGTGGTACCTGTTATGACCAACAACTATGAAGAAAATATCCTCAAAGGAGTGAAGAATTCAAGCTACTCCTTGGAAAGTTCTCTGGAACTTCTTCAGAAAGATGTGGTGCAGTTGCATGCTCCTCGCTACCAGTCCATGCGCAGGGTAAGTAATGTTGGAAAAAAGAAATACTTCAGAGAATAGATATTCCACATCAAAAAACCCTACAAATAGCAGCTGCATATATTTAATTTTATTTATACAATGGTATACAAGTGCTCAGCATAAGTGAGCACATCCCAACAGATTTGTCAGAAAACTAGGGATGAGACATTCGATACCAAGGCTTCGAAGCTTGGTTCAGTTTTCTAACACTCGCCGATTCAAATCAGTGTAATAAACCATGTGTGACCATGACATTTGACGCTTCAAACTGAGTTGACTGTTTCCCGTGACACAATACAGTGTACACCGCAGAAGAATGAATGTTTACAATCCATGATGGAAGCCTCTCATAAAGCCCATGCACAAAAACACC
>JAYDZG010000015.1:20023814-20038604 GCA_034509265.1 Microcambeva bendego | reverse complement strand
CATTGATAAAACATTTATAGATCAATTGGTCCAGTGATAGTTTTTATCACTTATGTCAATGTATATGTGTAATGGATGTGCTGCTGACAAAATGGAGCACACACACATATAGTAAATATTAAAAAATAATATTTAAGAAAAATATGAAAAAAGAATTATAACTAGTAACATGAATCAAAGTAAAAGAGAAGAATCATTAACAGGATAACCACAAAGTCAAGAACATGATAACCAAACTTCTCATGAATATACAGAAAACAGAAAATAGCTTCTGCTGACTGATTCACAGCTGGTCTTTTAAATGCCATGGGGATTTTTTTTTGGATGAGGGGCAGCTGTGGATAATCAGCAGAAGACCAAAGATAGTGAGGGCACACATAAGCTGGATCCGTGACAACATGTAATGCTTTATTGTCTATATTTCTATTTATTTGTATGTTTTGCATTTCAGATTTGGAGAGTAGAGACTGGAAATAAAGAAGGGAACAAAGTCCCTGTAGATCCAGAGACTTATGGGCAGTTCTACGGAGGGGATTGTTATATCATTTTATACACATACACAAGAGGCCAAATCATCTACACCTGGTATGTTTCACAGATATGAAATACATTTTGTGTCACATTAGGGTACACAATATGGTACAAAAGGTTAGATTATAATTCCCTTCATAATTATGGACACAGGTGAGGAAATGGATTGTAAAAATACCTTTCACATTAATTTGATGGTAAAATAATCTTCAATCTCGGTTAATTTATTTAGAGAAACAAAAATGTTGTTTGAATATTTATGTTCAGAATCTACAGTAATGTGTATTTTTGTAAACCTGGCGCCCTCTGCTGGCCACTGGATTTACTGCATACCAAAGTCGTCTTTCTTTTTAGGTCCTATTTTTGCAAGGAAACAGGAAAAGGCCTTCATAAAACTAAATTGGAAGCACATCATTTATCATCTCTTAACAATGTGTGTAGCTGAAAAACCTGAACATAACTTTGATGGGTTTCCACATAGGTATATTTTGGAATTTAATTTATAACTACAAAAACCTTAATTTCTTTAGGCAGGGATCTAGCAGCACAATAGACGAGCTGACAGCATCAGCCTTCCTCACTGTGGAACTGGACAAGTCACTGGGAGGAAATGCTGTTCAGGTGACCGAGAAACATTTTATTTACTACTGTATTGTGATGAACAAGTAGTCAAGACACGCTTACGCCTGAACATTTGGACTACCCATGTATTATCCAGTCAAACTACTCTGGACCAGGTCATTAATGGCAAGTCCTTCTGTAACCTGTGAGGTGGATCATCTGCATGGTCTTTGAAGAAACAGGATTTGTTGAGCCAGATGGCCTTCTTCCATTGTGTTGATGTCTATTTCTGATGCCTGGGTGCCCGTTATATGAGCTTTCAGTAGTGCAAAACATCAGAGACATATTTTGGATAATTGGCCACCTTGGGAATACAAATCCAGAATTTCATTTCATGATACTACTGAGGCCAGAAGTTTCTCGCTCAGTAAATGACCTACATGGATCACCTATTAATTATTCAATCATTCAGTCATACTTGAATCTGCAATGACACTGCTTATTATTCACATTTAGGTAAGAGTGACCCAGGGGAAAGAGCCAGCACATTTGCTAAGTGTGTTCAAAGCCAAGCCCCTGGTTGTTTACAAGAATGGGACGTCTAGAAAAGGCACGCAGGAGCCTCCGCCACCAACTCGCCTCTTTCAAGTGCGCAGAAACCTGGGTAGCATCACACGAATTGCTGAGGTTAGCTCTTCCTAAAATGTTTCAACAAAATGTGGGAAACATAGTATTCCACGCTATCAGTTAATTTACTTGCTGGCCCTTTATTTCATGCATGCTTTCTAACAGGTTGATGCCTCAGCATCCAGTTTGAATTCGAATGATGCCTACTTATTAAAGATGCCTACAGGGAATGCATATATGTGGGTAGGAAAAGGGGCAAGTAAGGAAGAGGAACGTGGAGCAGAATATATGAGTGAGCTACAGCAGTGTAAGATTCAGCGCATTACTGAGGGACAAGAGCCAGGTAAGAGGACACTTCTAGTGTCCATAGTACTGATTTGAATATTTCCCACAATGCTGTTTAAAGAACTTTCTACAGTAAACTTGAGATCAAGTTTCAGGTTTGAGGTCTTTTTGTAGTTTGTACTATTTATGCAATTGCTTGTTTTTCATTCAACTTCAAAAACAGTGCTTAGAATAATTAGTACCAACATAGATAATGTGACTACATAAAACGTTTTATATTTACATACTTACACTCTTATCCAAAGTAACTTATAGACGTGCTTTCATAGAAGATTCATAAGTCACAATCTTTGTAAATACAGACGCTTTATAAACACTTTTAAAAATGCAATAAAAACAGTAATTTGTTAAATTGCTTGTTTTTTTATTTAACTGAAAAGTGCAATAAAACATTCTCAGTGTTATTGTATTGTAATGTCTAACTATATAATATATAATATATACCAAAGAGGCTACAGCTACAGCAAAACGAGTGAGTAGTCATCAATTTGCACTAACTTTTACTGTTAAATTCTTTACAGCAAATTTCTGGGCCTCTCTTGGAGGAAAGACAGTGTACCAGACATCAGAGAGGCTAGAGAGTTCTACACAGTCTCCTCGTCTCTTTGCCTGCTCCAACAAAACGGGGCGATTTATTGTAAGAATTCTATCCTTTTCATTCTTAGATTGACAGACAGTTAACTTTAATGTAGTACCAAAGAATTACTCAAACTAAAAAGAGCATTACTCAAACTCTTTTTACAAACATATGTTCATCCTTCCACTTCCTTTAATCTCACTATGAATGGCACTGATGTATAAACTGCATCATAATAAGTATTGACTGAAGATAAATGATCACTGTACATGGGCAGTTGCAGCTTATGAGTTGAGGTAATGAGATATTGCATGAAGGGTTTATGGTTCGATCCCCAAATTGCCTCTAGAGGGCCCATGGAGGCCATTTATTCCAAACAGTTTGTCACTGTGAGTCACTGAAGATAAAAAGTGTCTGATAAATGCATTTTTGCACAGATTGAAGAAGTGCCTGGTGAGTTCAACCAGGATGACCTGGCAGAGGATGATGTCATGCTTCTGGATGTCTGGGACCAGGTAGATTAGATTTTTTTTTAATTAATATTAAATACTGGCCATATAAATGTTTAATTATATTGATTTTAATCCCCAGAAATAGACAAGCCACTGTTAATTTCACTGATGTAAGGTCTGAATTAACTGTGGTTTACCTTTATATAAAAATAAAAACATGTGATTTAAACTTCCAGGTGTTTATCTGGATTGGAAAAGATGCCAATGAAGTAGAAAAAACAGAGTCTGTTAAATCTGGTGAGTAGCACATCTCTCTAAAAAGAGAAGATAATTTGGGGGGCAGTTGTAGACTAATGCTTAAATTACTAGACTCAGAAGGTCACTTGTAATCAGAAGATCCGACACTGTCAGAATGCTGCTGTTGGACTCTTGAGCAAGGCCCTTAACCTTCATGGTTACTATCACAGAACTGTGAGTCATATTGAATAAAAGCATCTGCTAAATTTCAACACTAACATATGAAATGCCCAGGGATCAAATGTCTGCTATTAGGTAGATGAGAAAGTATTTGGCCTACACTTTTATAAGAATGACATTTAATATTTGCCACTGTATGGTCCTACATGCCATATAAAAGCAGTAGATAGCTTGGAAGGCTATTGGTATATACCAGTGATCGAGAGCTTTGCAGAAGTTCAATACACATTTGACCAACAATGCCAGCGTCTGTCAGTGTAAAACCGACTTATACAAGAATGCTCAGACTTTTGAATGTGAGAATGTGTGTAATCTCTCACTAAGTGCTGATTTACCATTTCTCTATATTTCTCTATAAAGCAGATTGACACCCATACAGGCAAACATCCTCCACAACAATTAATTGGTTGGCACTCCTACAAAAATGAAAATATTAGTAGTTTACCAGTAATTATTAGTATGTTGCCAGGCCACTAAATGTAATTATGAGCCATCACTGGCACTGGAGCAGGTAAATTACATGCCCAAAACATTGTTGTAGGACAGTTGCAATTTTGTGCTACAAATATGTTAATATGAATTGCAGCTGAATCAGCATGATTTTGTATAATGTTGCACAGTGTTACAAAAATGATCTAACACACATTAGCTTTTTGCTTATAGGTTTTATATTATAATAGTTGTGAAAGCATTCCACAGTTTGCTAGACACAAACATAGAGTATACAAAAGAAAACAATATATTTGCAGACCTGAAAACAGCTCAATACACATTCCAGCAACAATACAAAACAGTATTTGTCACTCGAGGTATGTGCAAACAGAGTCAAAAACACACAAGAAAGCCCAACACCTCCAAAGGTGAGAATGTGCATAATCTGTTACTAAGTGTTGATGTACCATATCTCTACAGCTAAGGCGTATATTGACACAGACCCATCAGGACGTGATAAGGGAACACCTGTGGTGATTGTGAAACAAAGCCATGAGCCCCCTACGTTCACAGGCTGGTTCCTGGCCTGGGACCCTTCCAAGTGGCAAACAGCCTAGGAGCACAGAATGAAGACACAGCAGGTCAACTAACAATGGCATACAGCTCAGGGAAAATATGACAGGCTTAACCCTTGGGGTTGGGCTTAAAACCACATACTACCATAGTACATTTCAAAAATATTACACAGGAAAGGGGTAATATACATTAGTCGTTGTTGCAATATTTAATATGCATGTTAATGTAGTAGTATGTGGTTTCACACATTGCCACGTTCAGCTAATTTAAAATGTATTTTGTTAATAGATTACAGGTGCAACATTGCATACTTAATTACTATTAAATTACTTTAAATATATTTCTTAGAAAACATATAATGTCAGATTTTAATAATTATTTTGACATGTTCTCCTGTTCCTGTAAAATGTATTAAAAAGTTCTGTAAACAATTAAAGGTCTGCAGACAAGTTTGGTCAATGGAATTCTTTTTCTTTGAACCCCCACCCCTTTCTAGTTTTCCTGTTTTTTTTTCTTATTCAATAATATGCAGTAAAACTATTTATTCATGTAATAACATTTGCTGTAAAAATGTTCCAAATTGAAAATTGTCACATAGTTCTTATTGTTAGGCGACAGCGCTACCCACTACGCACCATGAAATGATGAGGCCATGCTAAGTTAAATAACATCTACACAGATTTGACTCTGTTTTATAATAACCCACAATCATTTTGGTGTAACTGTACAGAACTGACTGTTCTTAGCATGCACAGAACGGTAAGAAATGCACATATTTTGTTTAGTAATAAATGAGATGAATTTAATATTACACATCCAGTTGTGTAATGGGAACAGCTTGGAACCAATTTAAAAGAAAAACATAAGTATACAGTATCTCAAAAAAATAATATCACTGATTAATTACAGTATAATTAAAAATATGACTTTTGAAGTAGTAAGATATTTTTTAGTTTAGCAAATAATAAATAGTAGAGCAAATAAAATGGTCTGCTAATTATTTGGGCATTCTGAGAGCATTTAACAGTTAACAACCTTTTAATGGACTTTTACAAGTGGTGCTAAAAAATAAGTTAAATTAATAGTTTTTTTGTGTGTAACTGGACTAGCAGTGTAGGCTACTCTACCAAATGCATTTATCTATGCAATTATTCCTACCCCACTGGACAAGGGTTTGCAATTATTAGAAGTAAAAATAGTACCTGTTTTATTTAACTCGAGTTAAGATTGTTCCCTGTCGGTGATATGCTACTTTATCTCAACGCAATAGAAGACAGTGACCACTAGATGGCAATAGCATCAATACATTTTGAACAGTTTAAACAAAGAACATGGTTGTGTATTAGTATGAGTATTGAGTTCAGTAAGCATCCGGTCAGTCTGAACTCCTCTCTGGACTATTGTTTCTTTAGTTTGAGGAGAACTAGGTGTTAATGGCTGGTTGATCGCTGGGCTCTTATTCACGGTTAGATGAAGAATAGAACAGAGTGTTAACACCACCTTTCATCAGCTCCTGTATTTCCAAACTAATCAACATGAATCTTAAATTAAAGTTTTATGTTTGTTATACGTTATGTTTGTTAAATCCACTTTCTCGTTGACATAACTACGTCGAATATGTAAAGATGACCTACAATTATAATATAATTTTAATAGATGTATGTGTATCTTCCCGAAACATCATGTTAACAAACATGTTATGATCTGTGGCTGCTTTTCTGCCACACATTAAGACAATAGAAAACTTTACAGGGATAAATCATAACAGCAAGCTAATCAACTAAACAACCATGAATGATAAATAACTCAGGACTGTATGCAAATAATAATAAAAGCAAATGTTAACAAAGTAAGATTAAAATGCAGTATAACCTGAAAACATTTGATCATGAATAGAATAATTCCTGAACAGAGTTGCAGTTCATAACAGACTCATTCACTTACTCACAAACTAAGGCTTAATTGCATTATAAAGTGACCGGTGGAAAGTTTTTCCCTCTTAAGTTTTGGTACCTCAAAAAAATTGACAATAATATAAAAATAAAATACCCAGAAATGCAGAATGTTTCTTTGCTACACCCATTCTAACAATAATTTTGTTTTTTATCATATATACATTTACAGGTGTACAGAGCAATTAAATTATTTTTTTTCTTTGTATATCCAAGCTTGGTTGTGAAGTTGGGGTCAGAGAGCAGGGTCAGCCATCATACGGCACCCTTGGAGTAGGGTCTTCTTAAGAAACCTCAGAAGACAGTGACATTTACTTCCCTTACACTGTACGCAAACTTGTTTATTTATTTATTTATTTAAATATAGCAGTAGTTTGTTGTTTAAAACCTGCCATGCATCATTTGTTGACCTTTTGATTTTCTTGATTTCATTTGGTGCTGTACAATGGATGACCCAATGCTCCAAACAAGCTGAAATATGTGTAAGAAACATCATACTGTACATCTGTGTCTCTATGGCAATCTAGCTTATCGAGTTGCACTGTTTCCTGGACTTGATTCCCAGGTGAAGTTAGCACGTTCTCCCTTGTGGCAGGGTTTTCTTCTCCGGAGCATTCCTCACGTTGAATTCGAAGTAACCTGTACCTGCTATGTCCTGAATGTAACCAAAGTGTAAAACACTATCATAATCATACCAAATAAAATAAATTATATATAAAACAATTTGACGTGAAAACAATGGACATGGCAACGCGTTTTGTTACCTACGAACAGGCTGTGAATAGGTGTGACAGGCACGAATGATGGGCGTGACTCGTACACCAATCAACGCCCAGAAAAAACACCGGATTGAACAGAACATGACCAATCAGGAGCTGGCGTTCATCCTCAGCTGAGGCAACCGAGGTGGAATGAACGAAGAGGCGGGTTGCTATATCAGTCAGTGCAGTCGCTGCTCTGTGTGAGTTATTGTGTTATCCTGATTGAGGAGGATATTTGGAACAGTACGCATTTAAAAACCTCATCCTCACTACTGGGTGCAGCGTTTATGGTGAGTCTTCACACTGTTTGTTATATATACAAATGCGCCATACATGTAAATATATTGTTAAGTTCTGTGTTTAATGTGAATGCTGTAGCAGCCTGCTTCGTGTTATTCACTTGTTGGCAGTAATTGGAAATCCACTGGCTTTTATTGCAGAGGGTTCATGGCCTCAGTGTAAGTGCACACACAGATGGCTTGTTGCTATTTATTCTCGATTGTTCGATTTATCATCTTTAGATGGTGTTAAACAGTGACCAAGCTAATGGCTTCTTTTCTTTGGAACCACCTGCCAGCATGGCATTTATCTTAAAAGAGTGTCATGAATAGAAACCTCTGGGCGGCTGCAGTCACTCATTGTCAATTTTTTATTGCAGTTGAATAGCGATTTGCCTATGAAGCCTTTCAATGCTTCTACATGTGCAAATGGGGTTGCATATTCCCTGCTGATTTGATTCTTCATTGATCTTCAGAGCAGCAGCAATATACAACCCAGCAAGAATAAAGCTGGCATTTAGAATAACAAAGAAAAGCTTTAATTCTTATTTAAACCTGAACATTTCAACTCATTCTACCATTAGTTTATTGAGAGGATGGTGACTAGCAATTGTTTGCTGGATACATTTAGAAATTATCCAAACTAGCAGAAACTTTTTTTTAAATATAAATCAACTTTAATAAGAGATACATTAATACAATTCCCCATTCAGATACACAAGTATTAATTGATTATAATAGCAATTGTTCTTGTATCTTTATCAAGCATATTATATATTTCTACCCCTAACAATGAAGAGGTTTATATCACAATACAATATTATTTGGCAGGGAACAAAGTAGGTGTTACATAATAACATGGATCAATCTAGGCTGAAGGTGTACTGTATTGGCGACTCGAAATGCCTAGTAAGTGATTGTGGCCTCATGATTGATAGTGGAGATCTGTGATAATGTTTAATTATTGCCTTCCGGCCATAAGCGAGTGTAAATGGGATAAAGCAGTTGAAAGGGAAAGATTATTTGTGGCATATAGATCTTCAAAGTTACTTGCTGTTCTCTGTTGATAAATTGACTGTGTGTATATTTTGGGCAGTATTTATTTATTATCTATTAGGATTTGGTTAGATTCAAACACAGTCATGGACCATATTTGTATCTCCGATTCACCTCACTTGTATCTCTCTATGGACTTTGGGAGGAAACCAGACCAGCCGGATTAAACCCACGCAGACGGCTCAAAGAATCGAACCCAGGACCATGCCGCTCTTGTTGTTAATAACAATACAATATAATGTTAATATTATAATATAAACACTACGAATATTAGACATTATAGTAATAGCAAATAACAATAATAAACAAAAGTAACATTACATTCTTAAATTAACATTGGACGTCACCATCATTGAATTTGTGATCTCTCTGTTTTACTGATTTATTAAATTACTAGCCGGTACCTGAAAACTTTGTGAAACTGTTGTTTAATATGTTAAGACATTTCTTAAGGGGGTTTTCATTTAAAATATAAAGATTAGTCTAATGTATCGCCATTATCACGTATGCTTGTGAAGCCCTAATACATTTTTAGTATTTTAATTACAGACCAAATGACTCAATCCAGGCCCTTGTTTCTAAAGCCGATACCACTGAGACGTGTATTGTTGTTATACTTTTGGTACTGGCCCAATTTAATATATTTCCTTTTATTTGGTTTCAGGTTCCCATGAGGAATGAGATGAGTGTTGTGAATACGCTGTAAAGTAAACTCCTGGTCTCCTCAGTCTCTTGCTTTCATCTTAATACATCTCTGCTGAGTCTAAAGATGGGAAACGGCTTATCAGACTCAAACACCATCTTCTCCGGGTTGCCATCTTTCCAGGCCCTACATATTGTAATCCTTGGATTAGACTGTGCTGGGAAGACCACTGTGCTGTACAGGCTCCGGTTTAATGAATTTGTGAACACTGTTCCTACCAAGGGCTTTAACACAGAGAAGATGAAAGTGGTCCTGGGAACGAAGAACCGGACAGTAGCGTTCCACTTCTGGGATGTAGGCGGCCAGGAGAAATTGCGGCCGCTTTGGCGATCTTACACACGCTGCGCGGATGGCCTGGTGTTCGTGGTGGACTCGGTGGATGCTGAACGCATGGAGGAGGCCAAAACGGAGCTGCACAAGATTACACGGCTTCAGGAGAACCAAGGGGTACCGGTGCTTGTGCTGGCCAACAAGCAGGACTTGCGAAGCGCTCTGTCACTGGGCGAGCTGGAGAAGATGCTGGCGCTAAACGAACTTGGTGCGCACACACCGTGGCACCTTCAGCCGGCTTGTGCCATCATTGGAGAGGGTCTTCAAGAGGGATTAGAGAGCCTCCACGGCATGATTTCCAAGCGAAGGAAGATGATGAGGCAGCAAAAACGGAAAAGATGAACGAAAGGTTAGCAGAGTTCTCTTGGCTGATCACGCTATCTTCACTGTGCACGGGTGGATTGATTTTTCCTGGCTGAGTTTTATCAGTCTGACGGATGAAAATGGGTGGATCCGTTTCAGAGACACAGGGCACTGGTCACCAACCACTTAACATTATTGAATGTGAATGATCACCCCGGTTATGGTAAGATATGATGAGATGCTGAAGACGACATTGGTTCATTGACTTCTAATGTCGGTAAACTTTGAACAGATCGCAGAGGGTCGAATGCTGTTCATTGACCTCCAGTGTTAAATGTACGCTTTGTAGATGGAATACCAAAGCCTCTGTGGAGTTCTCTACTATGAAATGTACACACCGGTAAACTGTTACTCCTGTTTGTATGATAAACATCTGCATTTTAGTCTATGTTGTACCAGTATTGCACAAATGTTGTGAGGCGGTATGCAGAATCATGATACGCTTTAGAAATCACTAGTTTGGGAACATGCAGATGTTTTGGATTAAGAACGGAGTGTTTTCACCAACCAGAATACCTTGAAGCCTGCAGTGCAGATGTCTAGCAGATGAGTTAGCACATGCCTAGCAGGGCATAGCAAGTTAAACATTCTTGTCATCTGTAGTACGCCACACCGTATGTGCTTCCCTGTACATTGAAATGCACTTTGCAATCATTTTTTAGTCTTCAAACATGTGACATGTGATTTTTGTATTCAAACCCTATGATATAAAAGAGTCATTGCTTCATTTGAAGCATTTTACAAGTCCTCGAAGTTGTTTATTTTCAGGTGTCATTTGTCACGCAGTATGTTTGTGATGAAGGGATGTTTATGTCAAAGTTAATACACCTTGAATAAAAAATGACAGACGAACAAAATAAATGAGTCCTGATGAATATTTTGCAAAACCGAAGGGGTCCAAATGACCACAAAGTTGACTCAGCATATCTTGACGTAGAAACATCAGTTGTTGCTGATTAGTTAAGTTCAAAAATTATACTTGAATCTTGAATGGTAATGTGTTGGCCCATCTTGCTGGTTCTCCAAGCTAGAACCATTGCAAATGCTAGCTTGTTTATTATTATACCCAGCAAATATCCATTAGTTTTCATCGACACCGTTTTCACTTCCTTACTGATTAAAAGGCAAATAAATTCTCACCAGTTAGTCATTGTTCTTTCCTGCAACATTTATCACCGGTCTAGTTCACTCTACTAAGTGTTTTGGCCACACAGTTTTGATCTATGATGATGTAAAACTCCAGCATATATTCCAGCATATACACTATGACCAAAAGTATCTGACTGTCTTTCTAATCACTGAATAAACATGTTTTATCCACAATTGCAAGTTGTACAAAATAAATACTATGAATACAATGTTTCTAGTCCCTGTGCTCAAAGCAAGGTCTTTCAAGACTGGGTTTAAATGAACTTCAGTGGCCGGCACAGATCGCTGATCTCGGCCTCACTGAGAAGATTTTAAATGACCTGGATTAGCATTAGTGCCCAGTCATACAAGTGCTGTGTTGAGTGAATGAGTACAAATCACCACAGACATAATTCCAAAACTTGTGAGAAGCCTTCTCAAAAGGTCACCGAGAGGCTACTACTGTAACAGCATTTGTTTTTTAAAGTGGGATTTCCACCAAGCTCATGGTAGGTGTCAAAATTACACTAAACATCATACCCTGCACATGTAAAACATTACGTTTATTAACAGTTTGAGGTTGCACAGTCTCTCAAATAGAACGGGTGAAGCTTGTGAGATGTTCTCGGATTCAGCTCTAGTCAGTTTCTCAATAGCCAGGCTCTAAAACCTCTCGGAGATTGGCGGTTCAAATCCAGGCTCTGCTGAGCAGCCACTGTTTGGTCATTGAGCAAGACCCTTAACTCTGACTGCTCCAGGGGTGCCGTGTGATGGCTGAGCTTCACTCTGACATCTAGAAATGTGAAGAAAGAATTTTGTTGTACTCTACATCTGTAAATGTGTAATGACAAATAAAGGCATTCTGTTCTATTCTAACTGGGCAACTTTCAGAGCTATCGTAGTTCTGTTTGAAAAGAATCTGACACCCCTTGTTCTAGGTTTCAAATTTTTTCTTTTAACAATAAGATGCTAAATGTAGGTGTTTTCCATTGCCTGAGCCAGCAAAATATGACCTTTGCTGGATGTTAATGTGCAGTTTAATTTTCCTACTGGAAGAAATTTGTAAAGATAGTGTGGAAGATCATTTAGCATCTGTAGGTCAGCTCTGCTTTCAGGTTCCACTGACGTTTAAAACAGAACTGGTGTGTGTAGTAGTGGTAAATGGATTTGGAAATATGCAAAAAGGTTTCCTTTAAAGGAAATGCTGCACCTCACACTATGAAAAGCATGTTAAGCTTGGCTCTGCTGCACGGAGAATACACCTGTCAGTTTACAAAGAACTTTACAAATTAGGCTAGCTAGTAGCAGGTCACATAGCAAATGTAACCAAACCTAAAAAACTATCACTTGCTATTATTGCACATAATTAAACTACTACTAATCACAATAATAACTAACTTTTCAAAACCTCCATAGGGTCAATAAAGTATCTGTCTTTATGGTAGCCATATATTTTGACCATATTTATTGATAGAAAAACTACAACATTATTGGACAGTAATTGTTTTACAGCAGCTACAAGGGTTTTGGGATTACTGCTTTGATTGTAGCTATTTAGCATGCTACTCTATGTCCAAGTGAGTTGTCTTCACTTACCTTTTCTTCCCAATTCTAAAATCAAGCAGAAGTAAGATGATTAGCAATAAAATGCCTTTGGCTTGCTCAACGTACGCTGTTTAGTCTATTGGTCCTGGATTCTGTAAAGTTGCACTGTAAAAACTTTGGTTAGTGGGAAGTGTTTTGTAATAGATTGGCCTTGTTCCACTGAAGTGTCAATTTAGTGACGGATAGACACTATATTTCAACTAGAAAGGTTGTAGCTTCACTATTTGTAGTGTCATGTCTACCCAGTAGTGCAGCTTAGTAACAAAATGTACAATTTTAGGTATTTGTGAATACCAGTGTCATCTGGCTTTTTACTGGCTTTTAATTGTTTTTTAAACAGCAAGACAATTACACCTGACAGTCTCAGACGCCATGGACATGCTGAGGAAAATAAACCACCTTCCTATTAGCAGTGCTTACACAGTGAGAAGCTGACTGTGTGCCAAGTACCCGTGGTTTGTTCCCATAACATATCAGTACCCATAACAGTGCATGGAAATAGGGCTGGTTTATTAGTCTGACACTAAAAGTTTAGTTGTACCTGTACACCCACCTCACCCCCGGCATTTCCTGTACTCGAATAGCCTCTGGCATGGATACGTTTTGATTTGATCCCATGATGTAATTAGTGGAGGATTAAAGGACTTTGTGGGAACAGTAAAATCCTGTCTGTCGTTCACACTTCCTGTTCCTCTTTCCACTCGGATATTTTCTCTGAAGCTGTGGCCTACACCACCCACACCTTTACAACCTCTCAATCATGCTGCTCACGTGGCACTTTGCTACCACACCCGGTCATAAATGTGCATGTCAAAGGTCTTAATGTGCCCTCCACACTGTCTTTTAATGAGAAGATAATACACCTGAGCTGCTACCGGGAAATCCAAGTGACAAACCTAACCATAAATGTGTGTTTACATGAATGGTATGAAAGGATTTTCTGGCAATCATTAAGCGAGTTATATAAAAAAGTGGGAAAGCACTCGGTTCTCATGTTAGCATTTCAATGTGAATATTTTAGTGTACCGTTTTAAGTGGCTGTACTTAAGTAAGGCCAAAACAGATTCTAAACAAGAATATGTACGATGAAAATAAAAAGGAAGGCAGAGTTGGGAGACTATACTCTGTGTATGTTTAATTTAAACAGCACAAAACGAAACATTTATTGTAAAATTAAGGATGTCAAAGATGCACTATAGCTGCGAAATTTGTTTTCAGTTTCGTAAAATGCTAGCAAGGACATCTGCCTGGTTTTTATGTGGAGCAATTTGACAAAGTATATCACATTTATATTCTAGTAATAACACAAGCCTATTTGGCTTTGTTTGTCTCAGATCCAGTTTTCTCAGGCTTACAGCAGACTTGCTTTTACCACATTTTCAACAATTGTTTTTATGATGTTCTTCTTCTTACAACTCTTTTTGTAATGATGAAATACAATTAAATATTGATCAGTTCATCTTTACCTTGTGGTTATGCTATCTACATAAAATTATCTTGTTTAAATAATTGCCGTCATGCCTGGATATAAGGAGCAGTTCAAAGGTTGTGTTGGTTTTGAGCTAGGATTGCAAAAACTGCTTATGCAATTAGTCCAACAGATTTAAAACACCATTTCTCAATGCTCAAGGAGATTTTCTTTTGCTTGTATAAACACAATATGCTTCCATCTTGGAACTGTATTTTGAGGAGGTTGCTGCTTTTTTCACCAAAATAATGTAAACCCACATGCAGCAAGTATATGATGGTTATATTGGCTTTATTTGTATATTACATGTATAATATATATAAAGCCAATACAGTTGTTAGCATTTTTTGTTTGTGTAGTTATAACCAACATTTAAAGGCTGTAAAGAGGCATGGCTACCTCGCTTTTAACTTCTTTGGAAACATTATGGAAAAGGACAATGTTTATTGACAATAATTGTGACATTTAACCATTCTTGCTGATTGTAACAGATTTTACAGAATTTAAAGGACTTCATCTTCTACAAGACACAGGTCTGGACTACAGGCAGACTAATCTGCATTTAAGA
>JAYDZG010000015.1:19953315-19967286 GCA_034509265.1 Microcambeva bendego | reverse complement strand
TACTCAGCTTAGATCTGAGCTTTGAAATTCGAATCTCATTTTCACTATCAACTTTGCTCTGCATGAAATTTGCTCCTTATTGCTGATACAGTTGCAGACTCTAATGGCTAGCTGAGGTGCCTGCTCAAGAGACTGAGGTGCCTGCTAGCTGAGGTGCCTGCTCAAGAGTTGATTTACAGATATTAGCTGCATAGTCTACTGCTCACTGTACATGATCACAGTTAAAATGAAGTAACTGACTGCACATGTTGGCAGACGCTATTCTAAGCATCCATTCTTTGTAGTTCCATGAGCAAAACTGTTATGTAATACATTTCATGAGCATAATTTACATTAAAGCTTTTTTGATTTAGTTATCTAAATAAGGTTATTATATATACTCTCGTCAATGTAAAATTAATTGACTGTTAAAAATGATAAAATGTCACATAGATACATTCGATGGAAACTGCAACAGCTGCAGATTCTTATCTGCTTACTTTTTCTTTTTATATTACACTATATAATTCAGCAAAGCCACAGGTTCACCACAGTTAATTTCTATAACCTTTCCACACATAAAAACAATTTTTATAAAACAGTAGCACAATCACTCAGAATCTCAAATTGTAGCCTGCCAGACCACAAAGACAAAAATGCTATAAACCTGCTTAAGCACAGACAGCACTCATGCAGACTAGAGCTAGACCTGGAAAGCCTTGGTGATGGATGAGACTCTAGCATAATTCAGACAGGAAATGGTTGCTCTTCCACACAAATGCTCGTCCTCATGGACCACCAGCACACACTCAGAATCCCAGAGACACACTGGATGAATCCTCTTAGTCGACAATCAATTACTCTTCAGTACAGGGAAGTGTAGGCCTAAATGTATGTAGAAAACCAGGAAGTGACTTTCTAAGTATACTCACAAGTATAGTATATATTTTTTCATTAGTGACGTTTTACTGGGCTAAGTTTATAATATGTAATTGTGTAAGCTTATTAATTAAGAGGGGAGTTACTTGTAACTGTCAAGTAGCAGAGCAGGGTGCCAAGCGTTTATGGAGGACACAGTGTAGCAGTAACACATTGTCTCAGCAAAAAAGACTATTTATAGAAACAAACAATGTAACAACTTAATTATGGCATAATTTAAAGTCAAATATGCCCAGTTCTCTTGACAAATGTCCACGTACACTATAAATCCATGTCCAAAATAAGTAATCTTATGTCTCATTTTGACCCATCTCCTGTGAAATATGTGCCTATTTTTCTTGTGCGAGCACTTCCTGCTCATTGAGGTTTGATGGCTTTCTTTAATCCCATCAAATATTTTCATTTGAATTTAAATCTGCAGACTAAGAAGACCACTACAAGATATTCCAGGACTGATTCCTAGCTTTAGTGGACTTTCAAGAGCATTCTAGTATTTCAAGAAGATAACGTTCTTGGTGGAAAGTTAAATTTTACCAGGGTAACATTTTGCCACAGAAGGCATAAAATCCCAATCAGGCCATAAAACTTAACAAATCTCTACAGGCTGATCCAAATTTCTTTTGGTGTACTCCACTCAACATTTCCTTTTCTTTCTTCTTGGTCAAGAAGGGCATGCATGAACTACATCCATAAACTCCTAGTTGTCAAGCCCTGCAAAGTATTTTGTAATAGCAAATGGTTTTATTTATTGTCCAGATGAAATTCAGTGTCCTTACTGCATGTGTTAGACTATGGGAGCTCCTGGAGGAAACCCAGGTAGACTGTAACTGTGAGATTAATAAAGTACATCTATCTACCTGTCTGTCTGTCTGTCTGTCTGTCTGTCAATCAGACTTGGGGAGAGCATTGACAACATTACAACAATGCATTACTGTAATGCAGTAATGTGAAGGTCCAAATGTCTTTCTGTAAAAGTGATGTATGATATGGATGGAATGCTAAATGGCTTGCTTATAGGTGCAGAAGTTTACATTCACATATTAATAGTTATAAACATTTCTTAATGAATATAATAACATTGCAGCACATGTTGACCTGTTGGTTTTCCAGAGGTAAAACCAATTCAAGTTAAAAAAAAAATGTAGCATTACCTCTAAACAGCCACACACTGTCGGAATAACACAAATAATCATTGATAACCCCCCTGGCTAATACCATTTTGGTTAACCTGATGAAAAATATTCTGAGAGATAACGATACAGCTGTAGATTTTAGGTCCTAAAGCTAACTGCAAAAACAGATACACGCAGCACACACCCACATAAAGTGAAAGAGTACACTTGTGCAGCCCAGGGAAACAATAAAGGCTTATTGTATGAGCGTGAGTAGCAGACACAGGTCTGATTGTATCCTCAAGGCTATTAAAGCTTCTCCAGCGCTGCTTATAGGGATCACAGCTCTCTTTCTGAAAATTAAGTCCTCTCTAGGCAGTTAGGGGAATGTCTGCTAGACACCAGGCCCCATTGTACAGCTCAAGAGGAATTTTCAACCTGTGCTAATAATTCTCTGATAAATGTTTTGGTGATAAATATAAAAGCAGTACAAATATGAGGCAATGTAGTTTATCATCAGTAAATAACATTGTGGATTGTTGATGATGATTCAGTTGTTCTAGTCACTTAAAGTCAATTTATTTTTGGAGCAATCCATTCATTTACAACTAGATTATTTATTTTTATGAACAGTTCAAGTAAACATGTTTAAACTGCCAGTCTGCTATTTTGTGATTGCAGCTCATTTGCATGTATGCTCATATGTCTATGGTGTAGACTATAAGTAATTATATGTATTATAATAAGTAATTTTACTTTGTACCTTCTGCATTATATTGTTATTACTGGATGGCATGGTGGCTAAGTTGGTAGCACTTTCCCCTCAAAGCAAGAAGGTAATTTGATCAATCTACAGGCAACTGTCTGGGTTCTTTCTGTGTGGAGCATATTCTCTGCATGTCTTTGGAGTGTGGGAGGAAACGTACGTAGTCGAGTTAATTGAAGACAGAATGGCCTCACAGGTGTATTTGTGTATGCGTTTGTGTATGTGCATCTGCTCTGAACTGGACTGTGTGCTATGTGCCAACTGAAAAGCTGGAGTAGGCTTCACGCACTTAATTGTCATACATACATGTACACAAGTACAGTATGAAATTATTTTGCAACATATCCCAGCTTCTTTAGAGATTGTGGTCAGAGCACAGGGTCAGCTGTACAGCGGGGAACAGATATAGTTAAGTGTCTTGCTCAAGGACCCTGGATTTGAACCAATCAAGCTTAGATTTGAACCAACAATCTACAAACTGATAGCCCAATGCACTACACTATCACTGTCCTGTAGTGGTAGCACATAGATGGAACATGGGTTGTACTTTTAAATACTGTATATGTGCCAAACAGTAGCTGTGGTAAAAGAACTGAAGCAAACCTGTGTTCAATTGGTTATTACTTTTACCTAGAGAACAGATTTTATTTTTGTAACACATTTGGGAGCTATCAATTTTTATAATTTTATCTAAAGCTCAAAACACCATTTCTAAAGAACTGTCTTATACGTAACTCGAGTGGTCTACAGTCCTAACAAGAGGTTTATGAGTGTTAAGTCTTTGTAATTGTATGGCCTTGTTTATAAAAAGAAAGACAGACATTTAAAAAAGAAAGAGACCTAAATTAGATTGACCACTCCCTACATTTAATAAAGTTCTTTGATGGATAGTAAAGAAGAAACTACTGAAGAAGGGATGCAGGACATGCTGTAAGGCTGTGCTTTTTATAGACCACTTGTTTTTCTGACTGAGTTTTATTATGGTTGGGAATGATGGAATTACTGTGAGGATAGTTCACCCACAGCTGGTCCACAGACAGCCTAACGCCTTAAGTTTACTTCCTTCTATTGCACATGTCGGGGTAAAAGATGCATTACTTTGGCATCTAAGTTCGTACTTGGGACTAATTACATGCTTGTAAAGTTTAGTGGGTCCCTGACCTAATGATAGACCACCCATCTGTCTTAGTAAATGTGTTTTGGCACATAACAAAGCACAGGCCACCTCAAAAAGGAAGCAAGTCAATAATACGAATGACAATGTTCTCAGTTTTACAGTTTAAATAAACTCAGGAGGAAAATGTTTAGTGATGGTAAAAAGTCTGTAATTTTTGCTGAGCCAGAAGATGTATCAAGTGAAATACAGGTATTAGAGTGGGTATGTCCAAAGGCATGATAAGTGGCAAGTAAAATAAATCTTAAATGTTATTGTAATCCATTTTTCAATAGTGACAGCATAACAGAAATCCATCTTTTTCATCTTGTCTTTAATTTCCAAGTAGCATGTTAGTTAGGTAACTAATAATCCACAAAGCATTATTCAGGGATGTAAAAACGTGTTAGCCCCTCATGCTAGTACTCATAAGAAAACACACAACTGTGCTTTATTGAAGCTATAGAATCCAATGACTGTTACCATTGGCAGTAACAACTGCCTTCATGTGTTTGAAATAACTAGCAAGCCTTTTACAGAAGCGTAAACTATTATGCCAAAACTCTTAGTGGTACTTTAGATGTCTTCTTGACAAGTGCTTGATTTACATTGTCAGACAGGTTCGAGTTAAGTTATGTTTAGATTTTCCAGGCCTGACAGTTATCATGTCTGTTATTATTTATAGCTTTGATATTAAAATTTTCACACTGGGACATGTATGACTAAAACGTTTTTTTTGCCAAATTAAACAAATGAAATCCCAATGTGTTTACATGAGTTACCATTGTCTAATTAGTTGAACAGTACTAAGTAATAGTTTCATGATATGAACCATGTAAGTGTTTGTAAATATGAAAAACAGATTTTCACTTTTTTACAGCTCTGTAACACCAAAACAACAACAACAATAATAATTAGTTTGATTAATTTAGTGCCTTTCGCAAACTCAAGGATGCTTGAACAGTGGTAAAACAAAGTTGCAGGAGCCATGGCCATTGCTTTTTGGATTTCAATGATGAATGTCATTCTGGCTATTTGATTTGTGTAAGAGATTAATACATAATACTTGTGTCCATCTTTATTTAATTAATGCAGGTTACATTTAGAGGATATTGTTTCATATGAATCATATTTGCTGGGAGCCACAGTGCCACTGAGCAAATTGCATTAAAATTAACAGATTTCCACTACTTAATTATAATGGTAAGGTGGTCTATAGCACCATGAGTAATAAATAACTATTAGATAGAATTAGATAGTGCTTAACAACCTGCCGGTTATAGTAATTCTGCATTCTGACACTAAACATTTTTACAAATGTAATATATGTTAAATAAAATATAGTAAAAACACAATAGTAGAACTTTACAGTGCAATAATTAAGTGTTTTAATGATTACATTAAAAGAGAATGTGAGTAAAATAAATAAATCATAATGTATTTGAATTGTCCTTGAAAAAGAAAGAAGCCAAAACCTTGAACAGAAATCTAAAGGATCTCTTGTTGAAGTATATGGTTTTTACCAGTGGAAGCATTATGGAAAGCCATCATCCATCACCCTTGTCTCAGACACTAAATTTTAAACAGCTTCCTCAGTTAGATAGTGCACATAAATAATATAGCTGGCCAGATACGAACATAAATGGCCGAAAGGTGATCCTGCTCTTGATCCTCTTCTTTTTTGCCCTTCATCTGGAAGGGAGGCTTGAAAAGATTGATGCAAGGTGTCACTGAAGGGAAAAGTACAGCAGGAGGCTGCTTCATCCAGCAGTCACTTTTTTATTTCATACTACGATATATGAAATATCATAAAAAGTAGCTCAGTTTTTACATCACAGAGAAATGTTACAATTCTACATTTATAAGTGCTGCATGTAGTAATACACTTTTGTATATTTTAATATAAAATTAAATCCTATTATAAGACTAAAATTTAAGTAGCATTTAAACTCTGAATTTGCTTTAATATGTAGAATGTGCTCTTTTAAGCCAAGTGAGCTCTTTGAGGGTTTTTAAAATTAAAATCATATAAATGTGTATATTCTATTGTGCTATCTTTTAATTAATGTTAACAAATGATTCATTCATTTTTACTGAACGCTTAACCTTGGTAATATTGGCAATGTGATGCCACCCACTGACACTGAGAGCAAGGCAATAACAGACCCTGTACACAGTGCTGTTTTCTTACATTTATATGCTATTTAGAATATTTCAAACATTTGTTCTAGCATGTACATTAGACGTGAAAAAAGTTTAGCCAAAATGACTAATGCTAATATGCTGTATTTAAGTCCAACCACAATTGGATCTATATTATTATACAGATGGTCACAGTAAGTTCTTTGGTTATTTGCTGTGTGCAGGGCCTGGGTTAGTGTAAGTATTATGTTATTTCATGGCCCCCCTGGCCTGGCTGCAGTCCAGTCTCCAAATCCTGAGCTTGGCTGCTCTTGTCCACTCTCCAACCTGCACAGCCAGAAACTTCCAGTCCCACTCAGTTTTATGGTTGACCTATCCACCAGGTGTTTACCTCACAGTGGCCATATTAGCTCTGTTCTTCAGTTATATCAAATTGTGGTAAGAATGGGACACGTTTAACCAATTCACTCTAGCCAATGGTGAAGTGTGACTTTTACTGGTATGAAAGAAATGAGACTTGACTTGGTCAGCACACTTGGGACTGATTAAAACTGAATGGATAAGTGTTCACATTATTTTTGATAATGTGTTTCATCTTACTGATGACCAGTTTGAATTTGAGAGAAGTGCGAGTTCGGACTCATTGTCCCAGAAGTCTACTAGGCAAAAGGATATGAGATATGACTTTTATCCTACACCCTATATGCCTTTTAGTTCATTCAAATGGCCCCAATAATTCCACTTTCTCTTTTCCTCATTTAATTTTCCCTTTTCCTCCCACATCAACTGGCCCTCTTTCACTCTTCATCTTTTACGTTCTTGCTATTCTGTTACGGATAGTTTAACACATGCCAGACCTCAGCATAACAGTGTGGAGGAAGCAGGGGCGATGAAAGATCAGTCAAAACACGTGTGGGGAACTGCCATTAGTCCATCTGGTTTTCTTGTAAGTCTTAATACAAGAATGGAAGGTAATTCTAGGTGATTAAGGTGAATGAGGTGTACTCACTGATGAGCTTATTTATTATTTTCAGGATCCGTTCTAAAGGATGTACATGTGTGAGAACTAATATTGTTTTCACATGTTCGTAGATAAACCGAGCAAGGTGATCTTTTAAATGTAAACAGGATTTGTTTCTTCAAACCTCAGGCCAAAGGGTTAAGGGTCACTCATGATCTTACCCAGGAAGATGTGTTAAATCAATGCTACATGAATGAATGAGGTTGTATGAGGTTATGTATGAGGTTTAACATCACATACAAGTTATGGGGCCAAATCACTTTCCCATTTTCTTTATTAGAGCACTTGTGGAGACAATGTGTCCTGTGTTTCTCAGTGAAGGATAAGAACCATCATATCTGACAGTGATTTTTACCTACCTCACACTGCCAATGCTTGTTTCATATAGACACATATTATCTCCAATCAGAAGGCAACTATCAAGATAGTCAGCAATTTGTGAAGCATGTGAGCTGTCCCAAGATAAATACTGTTGCTTTTAGAAGGCAGGTGCTCTCCAGTGTGCATAATGTTGGTTATTGTACATGGAAGTCAGAAATCTCTGAGCTAAAAGTCATACATGGGTCAGCTCTATTTCCTTTATCAATACACATTCATTCTTGCATTTGTCTACATGTAGAGATGATCTGATCTTCAGACATTAAAATTGCAGGTGAACGCCAGAACTAAGAAACAGCTAACAGTATTTTTCCAGATCTTTCTCCAACAGCAATATCATTAATATTTGAACTATTTATGATTTCTCTATTGAATGTCACAGGTAGGTTGACTCTGAAAGTGCATAGAGCAGCTGCTCGCCCTAAACCATCTCGACAAGTCCATAAATTGTGGCTTCCATTGGTGCTACATCTGAAATGTTTGTTTCCATTTTCATTCTGAGTTTTTTCTCTAATAGTAGTTCACTGGCTAAGTAAAGTATCCAGAAAAAAAGTTTTCACCAGTCATTTTGTAAAGAATTAAATATATACGTATATGAAATCAAACTAATTGTTTGAAATATTACAAAGTACACAAATGAAACAGTAATTTCTTTGCATTGCATATGCATTGTAAAAATTTAAAGTGGCAAATGAAGACGCTCAGAAGACAAAATGTCTTGAGAGGCTCTGACAACAAGATGAGTAACCATTTTGCCTTTTGAGTGTTTCATTATATATATTTACAGCTTAACAGACTCGATAGATATTTAGCCTTCCAAGATACAGAAGTACCAAAACCCTGGTAATCCTAATGAAGGGTTTATAATTTTTTTGAATGAATGTTGTTAAACACATGGGACTAGCCAAAATATCTGGGGGATGCTATATCACATTCCATGTTTTGTTTAATCCTTTTTATGCCATAAGGAATTAGACGCCCAATTCTAATCCCGCAGTGGCAATGATGGAAAACTAAAGATAGGCTAGAAGCATCCTGTATAAAGACAGATCTTACCATGGGATTCTCATGATAGTTCCATCCATCCATTCAACCATTACAGAACAGAGAATCACCTACACTAATTATCAGTGGGAGTTAGATATGGATCTCTTTGGACTGGTAGCTAGGGTGACAACATACACAGATCATTAGATGGACCAGTCAATAGAAATTATTGCTTTCATAAATATGTTTTCAAGTTCAAGGGACGTGGGACAGATCCACTAAGGACCAGCTGTGTTACAACACCAATAAGCTACATTAATATAGTTTCATTGTTGTCCTTGGGGATTTTAAAGACTCTTGCTAATAGTTCAAACTCATGCTTTTTCCCAAAGAATTAATGGCTTCAATGGAAGCCAACGGGAAACACATAGAAGACTCCATCTACTTTAAAATAAAAATAAAGCAGATCCAATCCTGAAGTATATAGTAACTCTTTATGCTTGTGAAGGTGATGAGGCATTGCATGAAAAAAATGTCATTGGTATGCATGGTTTATTCACAACATTTCCAACCCATGTTCCATCATAGATCACATATCTTGTGGGAGTAGCTGCTTGAAGAATAATGGTTCTTACATGAAATCCTTACTAAAGAGCATATCGCAGAACTAGCCAGATGTGCTCAGTTCCTGAAACGCTCTCCCATCTGACTCTTGCAGGTCGGCACCAATCCCAAAACCTATACACAATCTTCTTAAAACGTTGCAAAGATTGAATTTGAATATGTGTATGGAAATATCTTGGTAAGCTTCATCATTGGACTGAAAACTAATGTCATAAGCCAGCTGATGGTTGAATTGGCAAATTCACAAGCATGAATCTTATAACCACATCAGTCCAGTGAGACTGCTAGTGTTATTACCTACTGGAAGTGGGGGTGTTTAGGATCATAGGCTATTCACGCACAACTTAAAAAAGATCGGCCTTGTCTACATGAATTTCATTGCATGTAAAGATGGACCTAAGTTTCTTCTTTTTAGCTGCTTAATACATACTGAGTCAATGAATTAAACATCAGTATTCAAAAGTTGTAATAATTGTACAAGTTTAAGGCTATTGTCAATGTAGTAGCACTTAAATATTTGAAAACTTTTAAATACATATTACAACTTACAAATATGACTATATACAATTTATATACCAATGATGGTTATGGACTTAGCTCAAGGGCAACAATGGACCACTGGCAGTGGTGGGGTTTAAATCAGCAACTTTCTGGTTACTATTCCAGTATCTCAACATCTGACCTCCACCTGGCCACAATTTACACAATTTATCACTTTAGTTTTATTAAACTTACATTAAACATATTCTGTTTAAATTTACCTGCCGAGTAAAAAAAACTGATTTGATACAGAAGCCTTCAAAATTATTAACATTATTTTTTGTAAAGCTGTAGTTAAGTAGCTGCCATGTGCATATGACCAAAATAATGACATGGTGTTTGAAGAGGATGTTTGGGTTAAAATAATCTTTCAGTAGTTTTTATTAAGCTAGGCCTCAGCAGAACTTATGATAAACCATAAATCAGGTTTGTATTCTCTTAGTTGTTTAGCTTTATTATTATTATTTTTAACTTAAACTTAAATACTTATATTTACAGTAAATCTGACTTTCATGATAATGGGAGGAAAATGACTTTAAAAAATGTTTAAATATGCATTAAAATAAAAATATTTATACATTTTAATATTGTTCAAGTAGATCATCTATCCTATCATCATACAAGAAAAATGGTGGTCCTCCACCAGATCAGGCGAGTGTTTAGGAGCACCTTGGAATGTAAGGAATGTCAAAGATTGTATTAACAGGTGAACTAGGGTTGGAATTACACAATTAATCTGTAAATTTAATGGACATGCAAAACCAACGACTATACATTACATACAGTCCTTCCACCCATAAATCTAAATAAGGCTTTTCAAAATAGGTTTAATGTACTTACAGGATTTCCACCCTGCAATTATTTGGACAAAAGTGATAACATTCAAAGCCTGCAGAGCACAGGGAAAAACTGACAACTATACATTATTTTCTCTGTTACTCTGTCTTTTCCTGCTCATTTTTAAAATGAATAAATACTTTCAATTCCAAATTTGGTGATTCACGTTTCAAGATGAAAAAATGAGATTACATATGTCGTCTTTTGAACTTCAAACATTAAACGCTTGGGCCAGATAGTTTAAACTAATTTGTTCACACTTGCAGACTACAAGTCTTGGACTGCTGTGCTCTGTGGAAAATTACAGCATTTGTTGAACAGATGTGTTTTCCGTAAAGCCTGAATTTATGCATGAGTGCCTTTAACAGTAACAAATGCTGATTGAATAAGTGTAAAAAAAGAATTTGATCTGTCATTTTTGAAACTGTGTTGTGTTAACATGTAAATTAAAGAGACTTAAACATATTGAATAATAAAAATAGAATTTACAATCAAGCCTATGTGGTTAGGCTACACCCATCTGTTTAAAACAATATATAAATGAACCCACATTTATCATTTTAAATCAGTCAAACACAAAACTACATATACAGGGAACCCCTGCTAATTTTTCATTTCAGCGTTTATGGATTTTTCCCTCAGAACCCAACTAACATTAGTTCTTGGAAACCCTTGCAAATTTGTGGAATGCACTAGTATACCCTGCATTATTAAGAACTAAATAATTTACTAATTTTAAAACAAATATTAAGGTAAATTCAGCTAAATTTACCCTTCTTATACCAAACAAATGAACGCACAGGTGTTACATCAATACGTGATATGAGCTGGTCTGTGGGAAGTGGTGTAATTATGTAATGGAGATCTCCAAAATGTTTTTAGCTGAAAAGAAAACTAACACATTGGGTACTGTTATTTCAGAGAAGACTCGGTTTTATCTTTAACAAAACTACTTTATTAACCAAAGCAGGACGCTTGTATGAGAGCTCCTGGGGCAACAACACACTGAGATTGAATGAAAGAAAGCTTTACAAAGTGCACTAATATAATTGCATAAAATTGGCAGTTGCTCTACACAGCGAAACAAGGCAAGCCTCGTATATACTAGTTAATATTAACTAAGGGGGCAGCCATGGCCTGGTGGTTAGAGAGCTGGGCTTGTGATCAGAAGATTGCTGTTCAATTCCTAGAGCCAACAGTTCACGACTGAAGTGCCCTTGAGCAAGGCACCCAACCCCCAACTGCTCCTCGGGCTGCCCACCTCTGTGTTCACTGCACCCTTGTGTTCACTAGTGTGTATATGTGTGTTTCACTGCACAGATTGTACTTTTTTGGCGGCATATTTGGGGTTCAAATGATAAAAATGGGCATTTATAGACAGTGTGCATAATTCTCATTTTTTCACGATTCATGGCTGCTCTTGGAACGTTTACAGTATTTTCTCAGAAGGTGACTTCTTGCACTGCTTTTTGAGACCTTCCAGCCTTCTTCACATTGTGAGACAGGTTCTGTTTAAGCAATGTTTTGATTAAACACAACTGGCTAGTGAAATGTAATCGCAGCTGGTTAACAGGTCGATTTAAGGGGGCAAAACACACTTTCTTCCACAGCACTGTAAAGAACAAAACAATCATTAGAAATGTAATAATTACAGATTCAATGAGGTTGAATGGGTTTATTAAATAGTCACATATAGCTCTATAACTGTCCATCTTTAATGTTTTAAAGAACTTGAATTATATGCATGGGTAATTTTTAAACTAATCTTAATTGGTTTGAGACTTGAGTTGAGTGGTAACATATGTATCTCAATGTATTAATAAAGTGACCAGCACTGTAAATAATAAGTCCATTTTACATGATTTTATTCAAAGTTTATCTCAAATAACAAACACATGTTAGACGGAAGAAGTGGGTTTGTGTTGCTTATATGCTTACTATTACTGTACTTGGCTGGTTGCACTGAATTTACTTTCTGTGGGTGATAAATCTTCTGACATTTTACTTTATCACTTAATCATTTTCTTACTTTTATTCTTAATGTGATTCTTTCTGCTTTAGCAGTCATATGCGTGACTTGGTCTTTTAAAGCTCCAGGTGTGAAGTCACATTCTGTTCTCTTTCTTTCAGTTCTTGGCCCAGATCTACTGTAGTAAAAATGGCTGTTGTGCCAATAAATAAGACTCTATATGGACAAAACAGCTGTCACTCATGGTCCCCTGCCAGTTTATTGGAGGGATTGTGGTTTCCTGCATTTCGTCATTCGATATCATCCGGCCATAATCTTACGATTCGGAACAATTTCCTGAGCTCTAGACGATTCCTCAATTTTTGGATACCACAGCTTTAAAACCGCACTGGATTTTGGATGTAGGATTTGTTTGAGTTGCTATAATAATCTTTCCAAAAGCATAATGAATTCAAACTCCGGCTTAAACATTCATGGGGGAATCTGACTTTGCCAGTTCTGAATTTTAAGTCACTGAGAAATGCAGTATGGTTAAACCATTTCATTATTGCACCAGATTGAACTATTTATTTATGTTTGAAAGCATGAGCTTTAAAACGACCACAGAGCTGCGATTTCACCTGATCCCGAAGTTATCCTCAATTATTAGAAAAATATTATAGCACTTGTACAATTCTAAAAGACAATAAAAAAAATAATACAAATGAACAGTGACTTGACTTGAGTCCAGTCTGTTTAACGATGTGAAACTCTATCCAGTCAAATTGCCAATTTATCAGACTTTATGTTTATAAAGACAAAATCAATATGGCAGAGGTTAATTATCTGTGCCATATTGATGAAATATTTGTTCCTTTTCTGAACAAAATTTACCATAAAAATTCAAACAGCCACAATTACACAAGCAACCGACACCAATATTTCTAATCTGAAATGATCATTCAAGGCCATACAGAAACCCTAGAAAAATAAGGAAAAGGCTTCAGTTGGCTGTTCATGTTGTTTTTGGCATCACACTGTGAAATGACAACATTTCACTTCCTGCTAGGGGAGAACTGGTTCCACTGGGACAAGGTAGATGGTTCATCCAAAATCAAAAGTAACACAAGCCAGCGGCACACATCAGCACAATCATTCATTGGTAATAAGGACAGAGAGTGGATTGTGTAGCACCACGGCGCAAATAAAAGTAAGCACTAAGATCCAGAAGCTTCCAGATAATCATGCTGGGAAATAGTTTAGTTTCCAGTTGATCTTTTCTAAAATTAAATATGAAAATTCTGAGATAACACATAATCAGTGAAGGAGTATTACCACACTCAAATTACACATACTTTTGTTTACATTTAAATGTATATATTAAAAATATAATACTTTACATGCCATCTATAACATCTATAAATAGGATTGGTTGTTGTTAGCTTCAACAACTGGCATATATGTGTGTGTGTGTGTGTGTGGGTGTAGGTGTGGCTGATGTTCATTGTTCCTTAGTGCCACTGTACCAACTGCAACCCTAACCAG
>JAYDZG010000015.1:19892406-19903393 GCA_034509265.1 Microcambeva bendego | reverse complement strand
TGTGTGTGTGTGTGTGTGTGTGTGTGTGTGTGTGTGTGTGTGTGTGTGTGTGTGTGTGTGTGTGTGTGTGTGGCATTATATTTAACAGAGTCTGAATCTGAGAAGGAAGATGATTAACAAGCATGAGGCTAAATTTCAGTACATAGTACAGTTTAAGGCCAGTCTTCTAGTTCATTGTAGTCTCTATTTTACTGTGATTACCTTGTGAGAAAACTATAGACACTAAAGCACAAGAAAAAAGACACAGACCTCCGTACTCTACAAAAGTTCAGAAGATATCAAAGAGATTTCCTTTTATAATAAAGAACAAATGCTGTATCCTTTTTTAAGTGTTGTATGAATAAGCTTTTGCTGTAGATTTTCATTTTAAAAGTACCTGTGTAATTGTATATATTTGAATAATAAAATATATTTTAAAGTTTAATTGCCTAAAATGTATTTTATGTTTAAGTACATGTAAGGCAAAACTGAAGCACACTTACCAAACCGAATGCAAATGAATCCCATCTTTGTTTAAAAACTGAATCTGTTACTCAGCCATGATAAGCGCCATAGTAGTTGACTTGGCATTACTAAAAACCTAACAAACTTATGAGGGAATGTGGCTTGCTTAATCTTTTGTTAGTAAATACATGATAGTTCTCGTTAAGGTAAAGCTGAGTTCTTATTTCATATATTGACCTACTCACTGTGATGTTACTAATTTGGCCTACATTTGGTCTATTTGAACTACATAGCCGATACTAGTAGCTCTCTTGCAGAGTTGCCAAGCTGTCCTATATTGTTCTGAATATTAGCAGAACTTAAAATCCATTATTGTTTTGCCATTAATCAATGATACACGTTTATAACCAGCCACTTACAGACCTGTACGTTCTATACACTCTGTACATTTACATAATTTAGCAGAAGCATAGTCATCTAAAAGCTGTAGGGACAGTTCCAGTCAAAGAAGGGTGAGAGTGGAGAAAGTCCTGGGAGATTGTTTGAAAGATTTTAGATGATAAAGTTCTCAGGATTCAGATCTGGGGGAATTTATCACTTTTACCAACTCATTTGCTGCTATTGCTTGTGCCTCAACTAGACAGTAGGCGGCGCTGTTGCAGGCACCCCGTCTTCCCTCTCTCGCTCAGTCCAGTGCGAATTTCGTTGACGAATGATTTTTGTCATAGTTTTCGTCAACGAACCTTTTTTCATGACGAAAACGAGACGATAACTAAATAAAAACTGTATAAAAAGATAAAAAATGACGAAATTAATTGACATACATTGTTCAGGTTTAACAGACCTACTGTTGATTGATATGTTGTTATTGATCTGCTCAATAAGCAAGGTCAGGTAAATAAAGATGTTTGAGATAAGTTAAATCTGTTTCATGTGTATAGCCTGTTCAAACATTAATAATATTCCATAACTGGGTAAAAATGTTTCATTTTGTGTAAGTGTATATAATGAAAAATATTTTTAGTGAACTGCTGAAAACGGATTTACATTTTATATCCTTCATATTTTAGTCGACTAAATCGACTGTAGATTTAGAATCGACTATATTCTTCTGATAATTAGTCGACTAAAACTAAAACAATTCAGATGACTAAATTATGACTCAAACTAAATGACATTTTAGTCAAAAGACTATGACTAAAACTAAATCCCAATTTGCTGTCAAAATTAACACTGGCTCAGTCAGACAGTTGTGTCTGTTGTGTACATCACTTTTGAGATTTAAATCCTAGTGTAAATGACTGCTGCACTAATATAGCATATACAGTATATTTATTGTAAATAAATCATTAGTATAATTTTATTGTTACTTGGTAGCAGGAACAACCGCAATGTGCAGAAATTAACGGACAATATTTATTAAATAATTTCATAAATCGGTGAGTGGTGTTCTTATGATGCAATATTTAGCAATCTGGCAACCCAGGTCAAGTCGACATATTCTCCTGTTCTGTGATTGGCTGTGAGTGAGCAGTGCCGGCAGTAGTTGGCGCGAACGTGCACAGTACCGCGAGACAAAGAGCACTCTGCTGCAGTTCGTGCCTTGCTGGTCTGGTTTACTGCATTAACGTTGTGGTAATATCACTGATATAGCCAGCATGGCTGACAAAGAAGGTAATGAACTGCTTTAATTTAATGTTAATTGTTGTGCGACGGCAGTTTTAAAATGTAGTTTGTAGTTAGTGAATGGCTAATGGCGCAGTTGGCCATTTAAGAAGACAGGCCGCGCGCGTCCCGCCATATTATCATAATGCAACTCCTATAAGAAACGTTAGCTTATCTTTATTATCTTTAGTTTTAATTAGACACTTTGTTACAAACTCTGTAATAAGGTTACATAGAATTGCTGACTATTACAGGTTTGTATTTATAGGTAGTACACAAGGTATGCTCATTTTAATAGCCGGTATCAATTAGAATGATTAAACATTAGCTAGCATGCTGCTACTTGCTGGATGGGTTGACTCATATACATTTAAGTCGTACAACACGTATTAGTGGGTGCAGTTATCTGTATTAATGCTTCAAATGTTTAGCTGTAGTTTTTGTGTCACGTTAGAGATTCACTCTAATTAAAATTGCATCTTGGCTGTTCAATGAATCGTATTGACCTGAAAACCTAATTTAATTGCTTTAACGAGTTTTAAGCATCAGTAGCGTACTGTACTTTAAGAAAACGACTGTTTTAAAGACCAGAATTATATTTAATACCGATTGGCATGTCTATATAAATCAGTCGTTTAATTTTCTTTCCCCTTTAATGAGTTGATTCACCGAACTTTTATTTTGTAAACACGTGTGAACGAACGTGGCATAATGTTCCCACAAAACATTAACACACTGGCTTTAAATCAGTTTAGTACAATCTGCTTTAAACTCTTCATACTGTATGAAAGTTAGTACTGTACCCCGATTCACACACCTATTTGGCAGTTCGACAAGTGTGTTGTGCTGATAAAACCAACTGTCCTGGATTTAGTCATTGTTTACATCTATCACAATGAGTAAATAGTCCAGCTCTGTAGAAACATGTATTGATTTACATTTTCAGCATTTTAACAGACACTTTTCTCAAGTGATGGTTAAGAGCCTTGCCCAGGGGCCCAACAGTGGCAGCCTAGCAGTGGTGGGAGTTGATTTACTAATCCAGTACCATGATCCTAGACTCCCACTGCTCTCTCTTATTTTTTCTGTCACTCAGAATACACACATTACTTACACTTGATTGGTTTGCAAGCCTCAGTGTATTGATCTAAATTTGACATTGCAGTCATTCGTTAACATTACAAAAACTTATTTGTTAGGGGATTAAGGTACTGGACTAGTAATCTGAAGGTTGCTGGTTCAAGCCACATTACTGATAGGTTGCTGCGGTTGGGTCTTAAACCTTGCTCAGACTGCATACTGTAACATATAAGCCACCTACGAAAAACTGTCAGCTAAATGCTGAAAATGGTTATACCCGTGCTTGGTATTGGAGCACATTTTTCCTTCAAGGGTAAACAGGATTTTATTGGTGTATTCAAATCGTTTCGTGTTCTTTTCATTTTAATAAATCTTAAAACGCGGACAGCTTTTATGGGCATAACTTGTCTCAAAACTATTTTATACATAGATACGCCATAAATATTATAAACAAGCCTTAACAGGGCCTAGCAGAAGTTGGAGTGAGATTATGAGTTCAGAAATAAACTGAAAAAAAAACTATAGCTAATAACATTAAAGTAATGAACAATAACAGCACTTGATCATTTTGCTTCCTATTTGATCAGTGATTTAAATCATTTTAACCCTAATGTTAGCTTTGGCATATGTGTAACCAAATACATAATAGTATCTTTTTATCAGCACTGTTTGGGACATCATTTTTTTTCATCTGTTTCTTGTTGTAGCGGCTTTTGATGATGCTGTAGAAGAGAGGGTGATTAATGAAGAATACAAGATCTGGAAGAAAAACACACCATTTCTTTATGATTTGGTCATGACCCATGCACTTGAGTGGCCCAGCCTCACAGCTCAGTGGCTGCCTGATGTTACCAGGTATTTTAAAGTTTTCACATGGGAGAATCACTGCTCCCTTTATGTATTTTGTATCTGCTGAATAACTGTCACTTAAGAGTGTACAAAGCTTTGGTGAGCTGCAATTTTCTAGCCATATCTGTCTTAGATGTATCTAAAATTAATCTTCCCTTATCCATTGCCTCAGAGGCTGCTACTGATTTCTGTGATTTATTATTTTCTTCTGAATATGCCATGTCTGTGGGTTTTTTTGTCTTGAATCTGTTGGGGAAAAAAGTGTTCAAGGTAATTATATGTTTAGATTTTTGTTTAGTTTGTAAAAGTAGTAATCAGTGTGGGTGGTATAACTTCAGCACTGAGAGAGCATTACCCAGAGGCAAACTAGAGTGAGAAAGTAGATTAAGGGGTCACATACATGGTCATGAATATGGGACAGGGCTGTGTGGGTTACAAACATCTGGATGATTACTTTTATTTACTGGTAATATAATTTCCACCCAAAAAACATATCTAATCCAACAAGACCTTTATGGTACCCAATATGATAATTACATTACTACAGTCACATTTTTCCTTCGTCTTATTTTTGCCCACAAAGTTAAAGTATACACACATAACACTGCTTTCTTGATCGGACAGGCCTGAGGGTAAAGACTACAGTGTCCATCGGTTGGTTCTCGGCACACACACCTCAGATGAACAGAATCATCTTGTTATTGCTAGTGTACAGTTGCCCAACGATGATGCTCAGTTTGATGCATCGCACTACGACAGTGAGAAAGGAGGTAAGAAAGGGCCTGTGTTCTTATATGAACCATTCTTAAATGTTTCTGTTACATAGTTTGTAAAGTACTCTTGTATAATCTCTAACAGAGCCTTTTTATTTCATTTACAGAGTTTGGTGGCTTTGGCTCAGTAAGTGGGAAGATTGAAATTGAGATCAAGATTAACCATGAAGGAGAAGTAAACAGAGCGCGCTACATGCCTCAGAACCCCTGCATCATTGCTACCAAAACTCCCACCAGTGATGTGCTAGTATTTGATTATACCAAACACCCATCCAAACCTGGTAAGTTTTCTAATCATATTAAAATTTGAACAAAAACAATCTAACCAAATGCATCACAGTCGTTGAATTCATATCATACACAACGGTCAGTTCACAGCTTAGTTCAGGTATAAATAAATGTGTGCTAATGCTGCTTTCTTCTTATTGTAGATCCTTCTGGAGAGTGCACACCTGATTTGAGATTAAGGGGGCATCAAAAAGAAGGGTACGGCTTATCTTGGAACCCCAATCTAAGTGGCTGTCTGCTTAGTGCTTCTGATGACCATGTAAGATATCATCTGCATGTATTTACCTTTTATTTTAATAAACTGACCACCTGGACAGTATTAGGTCAGTTATTTTGTAATGGTGATGGATATTGCCTTTAATGTTTTTTGAAGTAATCATTCATATGGGATTTTCTTAGACAATCTGTCTCTGGGATATCAGTACAGTACCTAAGGAGGGGAAGATAGTTGATGCTAAGACTATTTTCACCGGTCACACTGCTGTGGTTGAGGATGTTTCATGGCATCTTCTGCATGAGTCACTGTTTGGATCAGTGGCAGATGACCAGAAACTTATGATGTAAGTTGCTCTTTATTTCTCTGTACATGCTTTAATAGTTGAACATTTTAATGTTGTGACTATGCATGTTGGTTTTAGTCACTTCAGTGACATATTGCTGTCACTTGCAAAGCCCTGTTCTGATAAATTATAACCTGTAATATTAGTATTAAGTGATCAAATAATAGATGGTGAAATATTAAGGTTGCATTATATAGAGCAGTAAGCACAAAAGTAAGTACACAATTAAGAAGTGTGTGAGTATTCAGGGTTTAGTGATAGATAGAACTTTATTCGATCCTTTTGGGAGGGGTCCCTCAGGGACAGTAAGATTCTAGCAGCAGCATCATTATAGTACACACAAATATACAATGGGGGGAAAAAAGGAAATATAATTAGTGAAACCTGTGTTGGGGTCTCGGACTACAGTGTGGCTCTCTTTTCTCACTGTTTAGCAGCAGTTACCCACTAAACAACTGCATCTGATTACACCTATATATCATGTTTTAGTTAAGATCCAACCAGGATGCAATCTGAAAATACTAAAGCTTTTTTTTCCAGACATAATGTGGTTTAAGGCATTTTTTCTTAACCATGGACCCATGATGTAGGAGTGTTTAAAAGGGAGAAAGGAAATCTACATAACTGGGATTTTTCATTACAGATAGATCACATATTTTACTAGTCAATTTATAAATATTAAGTAATGCTACTCTTTAATATGTCTGCAGTGGCATTTTTAGTACGTGTACATGCGCATAGCATCTTTACATTTTGTTTCAGTTGGGATACACGCTCCAACAACACCTCCAAGCCCAGTCATGCAGTGGATGCCCACACTGCTGAAGTCAATTGCTTGTCCTTTAATCCTTACAGTGAGTTTATCCTTGCTACTGGCTCAGCTGACAAGGTAAGGAGCTATAGTCAGAATGTTCTGCAAAGCACTATGTACTTATTACTTATGGTGTATCACTCTCCAACAGACTGTTGCATTATGGGATCTGAGGAACCTGAAGTTGAAACTGCATTCATTCGAGTCGCATAAAGATGAAATTTTCCAG
This sequence comes from Microcambeva bendego, assembly GCA_034509265.1. Lineage (NCBI taxonomy): Eukaryota > Metazoa > Chordata > Actinopteri > Siluriformes > Trichomycteridae > Microcambeva > Microcambeva bendego. Next base: position 19,896,694 of record JAYDZG010000015.1, on the reverse strand, counting down.
GTATCTTTTTAGATTTTTTTTTTAGGTACTTGCTTTTATATTTGCCATCCGGGTTGATATCCCAGACCTGTCATTGTGCTCACAGGTTCAGTGGTCACCTCATAACGAGACAATCCTAGCCTCCAGTGGAACAGACCGACGACTAAATGTCTGGGACCTCAGGTACATCAACTCCTTTTTATAACCGTGCATCATTAGATGCAAATACCTGAACTAACCTCAGCTGTGTTTGGTTTCCCGTAGTAAAATTGGTGAAGAGCAGTCCCCAGAAGACGCCGAAGATGGACCTCCTGAGTTACTGGTATGAAATTAAGTCATAATGCTAATAAATAAATGAGCTCATTGAACTGTCTAGTTATTTTGGTTGTTTTTCTCTCAAGTTCATTCATGGTGGACACACAGCTAAAATATCTGACTTCTCCTGGAACCCCAATGAACCATGGGTGATATGCTCTGTGTCTGAGGATAACATCATGCAAGTGTGGCAGATGGTGAGTAAATGTGCATAAACAGAACTTATTCAGCTTAGGGTCACTTACACGAGTTTGTACTATCTGCTTCAAGCTGTACATGAGATTTTATAATGCAAACATTTGATGCTCTTACTAGAAATCTATTAAACAGGTTTTGTTATTGTGCTGCTTTATTTTAATTTGTACTTTTAAATGATCAGCTATCCCAATGCATTTGGGAAACACTTATTAATGGAGTATATACAACTGTCTTTCATAGCTCAGCAAACTTTAACTTTGTTTTGAATGTCCTTTTGTCAGGCGGAAAACATTTACAATGATGAAGACCCCGAGGGAGCAGCAGACACGGAGGTTCAGGGATAAAACGATAAAATGACGTTGCAGAACTTTCAGTCTTCGCCCCATCGTATTGTCTTCACATAACCCCGCTCGTTTTCATCTGTTGACCTGCCGAACATTACCCTTTACCCCTGTATACTCAAAAACAAGTACGTCCACGAGGAGGAGGGGAAACCGGCTGAAAACATTTCTCTTTTTAATATAATGAATAGTGTATTTTTCTAGGAGTAATTTGTGGCTCTTGTTTTTCAATTGAGATTTGCCCTCCTTTTTCATGTTCTTGTCCATAATCGCTTCAATTTTTTGAAAATGGAAACCACCATTACAATAAATAAAATAAACCATGAGTGTGCTTACCACGGCTTGATTGTGGTGGCTATAACAAGGTGGTTTTAATGTGAGTGAGTTAAGCATGTCAGAAGTGGTCACTTTTGAATTCCTTATTTTGTACGTTTCTCAGTAGTAATGTTTGTCTTTATTATATTTCAGGCACATTTTGTGGCTTTTCAATGTTTGTCATCTTTGTCCATGCTCTTGTACAGAACATTCAGAATAAACCTTTTTCATGAACTGATTCAACTATATATTGGATCTTATGGCTTGGACATTTAATTTTAATAAATGTGTAGTTTTTGGAAATAACCAGATAAATTCATACTACATAAGTCTGGTCTGACAATTTCCCCTTTATGGTTTTTTTGTTTAAGGGTTTGATTCAAGGTAAAACCCCTTTCACTTTATATTATAATTTCATCACATAGTTTCTCAATGTGATGTCAAACATGCCCAAATGTCCACATTCTGTTGATTGTATAACAGTATCCAATATTATAATTTAAGTTCTGGTGGCACACTGCTCACATAGTTTCACCTTCAACATGCATGTAATCATGAAATAATTTTAACAGTTGCAATATTCCAACTCCATTAGTTAAAAGGTATAGAATAGAAAGCAAAGTATTTATTTATTATAAGCAATTTTCATATAAATTGACACATTTGACTAAAGAAGTGTTTGTGACGAATATTCCTGTATTCTATTATTCAACCACCAGCCTCACTGCTTCTTTGATGGCCACTAATATGTGATTTTTGATAAGCTTCTGCAAGTTTATTTAAATTGATGTTTTCCACACATTTTAAGACTGCATCTGTATGTGTAGCTCGGTATATAAAGGGTTAACTAAAAGGGTTTTGTGTCAAGTGTCTTGAAATACTGAAAATAAGTAATAAAGTTAATCAAGTCAGTCATTTTTGAAAGCATTAGTAAATCCTCAGCTGCTTCTGTTAGTTGCCAGAGTGGATTTTGATCAGCATAATTGATGAGGCATTGTTTTTATGTCAGATACCGTTCCTGACACAACCCTCTTATTTATTTGGGCCTGGGACCAGCGCTGCAACAAATGATTTTTGAAAACATTAGTGACACTCCATGTTTTTTTTTTTTTTTTAAATAACATTTAAAACAATTTAAACTTAAAAATGCCATTTGAAACCTTTTTTAAACTTTTTTTTCAAAGGTCGTTGAATCACACTGTCTGGCTATTTGATTTGCTCAAAATAAAGTGCTGAACTAACTCATGCTTTTTATTTAGCCAGTCTTAAAATAAAGACCCTAATTTATCTTAACCTGTCAAGCATATTCTAAAAGCTCTACCACGGTGCCCTAATATGTCCTTGTTCTTCTTCCACGCCTTAATTATGGTTATAAAGACAAATCACTAGCACTCAGGTTTGTGTGTATAAAAACTTTATTTCTTCCACTCTGACTCATTCTCCTGTTAACACTGCAGGTAAACTAAAACATTTGGAGACATTAGAGGGCAGATAGAAATCTGGCCACTTTCTGTCACACATTCCTTGATGATGAAACACGGCAGAAGTTGAGTGCTGCTGCCGCTGGATGTCATGTTGCCCACGGCCTGTTTTAGAAGATTTGTAAAGTGCACACCCATGCATGTTCATAATCTCAATGTGACAGTCTAATGTGAGAATATTTACACAGGAATAAAGCAAGCCAACCATACCGCATACTTTATAAACCACTATAGAACATAGACTGGTAGTAGCAATAACACCAGAATGATGAAGTGAGTGGCCGTCGTTGCTCAAGTTTTCTCTTCCACCAGAGGAAAATCCTGTGAGTGCTCTCCTTCAATGTTCTTTCTATATGCAAAGAATAGCATCAGGTTAATGTACATGAAATATCAAACAAATCCTCTTGTAAAACCTTTTACATTCAGTTGCATAAAATATTGGGTGAAAAGATCTGCACTTTATAAATGACATTATTTTAGACATATTAGTACCCCACACATTGAAAAGGAATTCTAGTAATGAAAGAAAGAGATTTGAATAGATGTATAGATTTTCAAAAGATGTTGCAGATGCTGTTGAGTTAATTATTAAAAAAAAATAAAATAAAAAAAAAAAATATATATATATATATATATATAATATATGTTATTGAAAGAAGAAGTTGAAGCATCTATTTTTGTAAAACATTGACTGTTTAAAATACTATTAATAAAAAAAAAACCTTACGTGATTGTTGCAGATTCAAAAATGGTTATCTTTAAGATCATTTTGAAAACAATTTAGAAATGAAACAATTATTTTTATTGCCTTGCAGATAAAATAAATTTTTGACTCGCAAATGTATATAAGTATTGCTCAGGATGAATGGAAGGTTGCCACTAACCTGTACATGTGTAGCTGCTTGACCAGGCTGTTTTTCAATTCCTGTGTTTCCTTGATCTTGTTTACCTGTAGCTGAAGCTCAGTTTTCAGTTCTCGACTGCTCTCCTCAAGAAGATGTATTGTTTTCTGTAAAAGTGAAAACGGATGAAATCGGAGTCATATTTCTGTTAAACATAAGCTGAATGACATTTTGAATTTTCAATGATGTACCCGATATTGCTCTACGTTTTCCTTCCTCTGTCTTTCCATCAAACAAATGCGCTCCTCCAGTCGGGTCTTCTCGAGCACAAACATCTGCTCTTCGTCTCTCAGGGGCCCAAGCTTTGTTTTTAGTTCCTGGCACTGCTTTCTGTATTTAGCTAAACTTTCAGCACTGCTTTGTTGTCTCTTGAGTAAGGCTACCAGTCGGGGCTCATACCACTCCTCTAAGGCTTTGATTTCACCCTGGAGATACTGCTGAAGATCCTGAGATGCTCGTCGGCCTTGAGACAGGTATGGGTGTGTCGTATCTTGTGTGGATTCCTGGGTCAGGCGGTCCCTCTGATCTTTCAGAGCCTGTAGTTGACTTTGGTGTTCAGAACGAAGCTTGGAAATTATTTCAGTTAGGTCCACAACATGGGCCTTCATCTCCTCCTGATTACAGAATTTTGTATTAGACACCAAACTGTTCTTGAAATAAAATTTTTGAAGACTATTTTTAACCCCTTATCCTAATTAGGTCGGGGAGGGGTGCTGGAGCCTATCCCAGCTCTTCAACGGGCACAAGGCACATGGTA
>JAYDZG010000015.1:19862645-19879760 GCA_034509265.1 Microcambeva bendego | reverse complement strand
TAAAATATGGTGGTGGTTTGCAAATGCTTTTAATCATGCTGACCCGGAGTCCCATGTCAAATCAACACTGAAATGAAGTGTATTAAAGTGGATAGTTCAATAATATTGGCATAAAACATTTTTATTAAGTTATAATATTAGGGCATCAGTGTGTGTGTAAAAAATATTGAATGTGCACTAGAAATATGAACTAGAATTTGTTTATTAAAAACATTACAAAGACATGCTGGCCCTGGAAAATATGTAAAAAGCTGAATATAACCAGCAGATGGTAGTGTTGTACTTACTGTAATTTTCCTTATTTATAACTTGGTTACCAGGTCGTTACATACTACGGTTTAGAATCAGTAAAGTGAATTAAAAGTGCTTTGTACTGTGGTTAAAGTGACGTTACTAAATTTATCCAGGTGTGTATCCTGCTGTTTCGGTCTCTATTTGGTCTTAAAGTCCCACATTGGTTGTTAATGGGTTCACAGATGTAGATGTGTAAGTGTTTGAGCTGAATAAGTTACTACACTTCTTTAAACATTTACATTAGACTCCATGAACCTGTAAGGTCCCCCTGCCTTTCTTCCTTTTATCTATCAACAGGCTAATGAACTTTGCTGGAATGCAGCAGCATTGCAACTGTTTAATAAGGCTATGTTGAGTGATAGTTTGACTAATTTGACTCAAATCAACTTTAAAAAATTTAGTACTTTCATGAATGTGCTGACTTGTCAGTGGTTTAGTCAAAGCTAGAAGAATTTTAAGATGAACTACACTTAAAGAACAGATATATTACAACCACTACTTTCAATACATGTACTGCTGCTTCAATAGACACATTAAAGAGATGTACATACCTGGGACATATGTACATAAATATACACATATACGAATACAAACTATGAATGTGAACTAGAATATTGAATTTTTGAACAAAAATGATGGTAAAGTTGAAGAGAAAATATTTTCTCCCCCAAAAGATAGACCAATAGTTATTTATCTTAGTTTCTTAGACTAATATAAACACTTTGTGGACACCTGGCCTTGTAGGATATCCAGTTCTAAAACAATTAAAATAAAAATATACACTAGGCTACACTTTTGTGGTGCTAGTTCACTTAATACTAAATTGTTTGATGTATTATTTAACTTACAATGTAAAGCAAAATTTAATTGCAGAAATGTTTAAAGTCATAAATCCTACACTATTGTCACTAGAATAAGAACAGTATGTAATTAGCAATGGTTTGTTTGAACACTACCAACAAAGCAATATACCAACTCTCTAAAGTGATGGCACAGCTGCTCTATGACCCCATGAGACAGAGATATATTGAGAAAGAGGCAATAATGATTCTAAATTTTACACAATGACATTTAGAAACTCACTTCTGGTCTCTCAGTTGACCAGATAGACAGTTGGTACAGAGACATGTTTTCCAATATATTCCATCACATTCTCCATTAGTGACACTTGTTAATCCTTTAGTAGCCAAAAATACTACTGGTGCAGTTCTACCAGTGGAATTTGTGCCAATTCATCCAGAATGCCACTGCTCAACAGCTTGGGATGGTTGTTGCCTGATTCTCTCAAAGCCACTTTCGGTTTTAAAAAATGTATTTCTGTTGTACAACAAATAATGCAATTTTAGAAACTTATTTTCTGCTGATGAAAAACAGGTGCAGATTAGTTTGAACTATTAGGCAGGGTCAGTGTAAATTTTACACACAAAATCTTGTCAAAAGAGTTTGTTGAAAGATTATGTACATGGTGAGGAAAAAAGTGAATACTAATGTTCTGGATAACCACATTACCCATAGGAAATGTTAACAAACGCAAACCTGAAAGTTTGTTTTCTTCGTGCACCATTTTAGATGAGGATTGTACATGTGGACGGTTCACTACCAGTGAGATGTTAACATAGGACTACAAGATCTAAATGTCTGCCTGGGCTGCTCTCTGCCAGACATAATTAACCGGCTTAAGAAGGGAACAGAGCCAACAGGTCTCTGAAGTCAAAACAAAGCCTACTTGTCCTGCTCCACATTTTCAGGAAAGTGGAAGAAACCCTGACACAGACTTTGTTCCTGGTCTTTTGTATGGTGTAAATGGAGCAAGATGGAGGGATTCTAGTACATTCAGCCTTGTGGTGTGCCCCCAGGATAAAGAGGCCCTAAAAAAGAAAGCAGTCAAATGTAAGCAAGAGGAGGTGGGGGTAGAGGGTAAACACCATGCCTGGACATGTGCCTGTTGTACTGAACAGAAAGAACAGGAGGAAGGGATAATGAAGTGGACCAGTTGTCTGATCTCTCAAAATGTGCTCACTCAGCAAAGAAAAGCCAACAAAAGTGGATGTGTGAGAAATAATTAGATTTCTTCCTCTAGTTCCCTCTTCTCTCTTCCCTCTCTACCCAAAGTACAGCTGCTTAAAAATATATATTATTCTGATAAAGATTTCTTTTCAAGGTTGATGTTACAAATGCCAATCAAATTTACAGTTATTCAAAATTATGTGGTAATTTAATAGTTAATTAACCAGTCAGTTAGCTGTACCAATGTTATATAAAATGTGCCTTACACCGATGGTATTTTGCACCGGTGACATCTGACCTTTGCACATAATGCATCAACACAATGTTGTTTAACATGCAATTATACATGAGAATTTATTACATGCAAAAATAATTGTGTGTTTTTTATTATTGTTTTTTTATTTTATCAGAATAAATAGTTTATTTGCATACAGTGGCAATCAAATGATTCAATACCCACTGCAAATTCATTTAATTGAATGTAAATAATGCCACATAATTAAAATTACAAGTAGTTTCTACATACTTGGCAAAAAATTGCTCTCTTTATTATGATGTTCACGTTTAACCTAATCTATGAGCTCAATATGCGCCAAGGTGATTTGGGATTCTAAGAAAGTAACTTTTCAGGCCTATAGATCAGAATTTTATCTGGAGAAGCATGAATGAAGCATATGCTGAAAAAGAACACCCTGCGACCTTGAATAACTGTTTTCAGAAAAACACCTGGAAGATTCTGGAGTAGTTGTCACAGTTCCCCACTTGAATCCAAGAGAAAATCGTTGTTGAGCTTTTAAAAAAGCAGTTGCAGTAATAATACCCATGAATATTAGTGAACAAGAGGCCATTGCCCATGAGGAATGAGCTAAGATTTCTCAGGACCCCTGCCAGAATCTAATGTCTGGCTATTCATCAAATCTGCAGTGGTATTTAGTGTTCAGTTTGGAGATACCACTCAAAAATGACAGAATTGCTCAGAATTGTCACATTTACTAAGACAAGTAGAACCCCATTTTAAAAGCAGCTTAATGTAATACAATTATAACTTTTAAGATAATTGTCCAGACTATAATACCATGAAACATAATACAAATGGCTGAGGACGATGATAAGCTTTTTAAATCAAAATTGATCCATTATAAAGAAAACAGATGAATAATGTGATACTATGTACTATACTATACTGTACTATGATATGTACTAAATTGTCAATGTTTGTTTAAGGTAGTTCACAGATGAATTATTGCATAGCATATTGCATCCCTTACCATTACAATAGCAATTACCAAAAATATCTAAACAGATGTTTTTGTCTCTCTGGACTCTAAGTCAGATTTTGGTTCACACAAAATAGTATTAAATTATTCCCCATGTGAGCTCTTGGTTTTATTTGGAACAGTTTATTTGGAATAGTTGATAACATATAATAGCATAGTGCAAATTGTGCTCTGGACCCAATGTTTAATACAACTGTATTAAATGTGCATCATTATTATTTTATTTCCTAATAGAATCCTAGTCTGACGTAAAAAGGATTTAAACTGCTTTTATTTAATGTTTGATCTGAGCTACATCCAATTTGTACTGACATAGTTTATTTCAAGTTCACAATTTTCTCATAAAAGATAGTTGTTGTGTTTGTTTTATTTCTAGGGTTACTTTGACTACAAAAAAGGCTTTTACCGCTGGCAAATGAAAAGTGTGAACACAAATTAAATTATTGGATCAGTCTAAGTAATCTGGCAGTGTAAAAAACAAAGCTGTAAGCTATTTTAGGAAACAACTATTTTCCTGTGAAAAACCAGAAGTGCATTTAGCTGACAAAACATTAAAATAATTCATTAAAATGACTGATGATAATGGACATTAACATTAATAAAAACAGACATGAAGCACACTAGCAATAAAAAATGTCTTATAATGAAGAAAATATAATGGAGCAATGTTAAATGTCTTACAGTGTTATGAACTTGCTGTACAACTATGATAGATAGGTTATTTATATACACTATTTACACTTATGCCAAAGTGCTTAATTTATGAGATAAGGAGTTTTAGCAGAATTATAGCCATCTTAGTCTAAATAAATAAAACATTGTGGTAACTTTGTGACAACAGTTTATGAAATGTTCAGCGTGATTTACAGAGGAGGGATTTACATTATTGTATTATTTCTTACCATTATACTTTATACTGTTCCAGTGTACCAAACTGCATGTCTTTAGATAGTGGGAGGACATTGTTGCGCTCGAAATGAGAACATGCAAACTCTCATGCCCCTAGACCTGAACCCAGGACCTACTTGCTGTAAGGATTCACATTTAAAGTCTCATATAATTTGTGAGCACTGCCATCACACAGGGCCTCAGCTGTAGAAATCAGTCATTGCCCCCAAAATGTCCCAGGCTCTATCACATAGTCACTTTGTTCTTTAAAAAAAAATCAATTATATAGCCATAAATCACTACAAATATAGGAGAATTACTGGCTGATCTCACTTTTATTATTGAGTAGATGAGCATCACACAAGGCTTTGGAGCCAGGTCTTCAAAATTTGCTGAGTTTAGTGTAAAGATCTTAATTGGTTTTCAGAAGTCCTAACCTCATCCCCAGTCACTTCTTTGAGAATAAATTGGAATGACTACTTAAATCTAGAGTTAACTAAAATTCAGTTGAACTAAGATGAATACCTACACTGAATCTGGAGAAAGGCCCTTTCAAATGTAGTACACTGTTAAAGAGAAACCAGCAAGAAGTGTAAAGCTTGACATTAATGTCTTGGCTTGCTTTTTAAAAGGATAATTAGTTGCCAACATTTACAAAATTTGACATTAATGTCTGCAGTACCCATTGAAAGGAGATTTTACAGTGCATCCAGAAATTATTCACAGCACTTTACTTTTTCTACATTTTGTTATGTTACAGTATTGACTTATTCCAAAATAGATTACATTTCTTCCCCTCTCTCAAAATTCTACCAACAATACCCCATAAAGACAAAGTGAAAACTATTGTTTGGAATTTCTGCAAATTTATTTAAAACATATGTATTCACAGTGTTTCCCAGACACTCACAATTGAGCTCAGGTGCATCATATTTCCACTGATCAATCAAGTTGTCACAACAACTGAAGAATGGAGGATCCACTAAAAGTGTTTGCCAGCAAAGATGGGACATGATTCTGCTAGACTCTGTGAGATAATTCAGTGGGTGTGGCTAGTGAAACTAAATTTTTTTTTTAATTGGCTCAGTGGGTAGCACTTTTGCCTCAGAGCAAAAACTACCGGGGTTCGATCCTCAGGCTGAAGAGGTTTCTGTGTGGAGTTTGCATGTTCTCCCCATGATTTCTGGAAGTCTGGTTTCCTACCAAAACATGATGTTAGGTTATTTAAAGACTCTGAATTGTTCCATAGGTGCTTAGCCAATAGGATGTATTAACAAGTGCATTTTAGTGCCAGTCCCAAGCCTGGATAAATAGGGGGTTGTGAACGCCTTGAAAACCATTCCAAGTCAATAATGCAGATTATGATCCTCTGAGGCAAACACCTAATGGAAGCAACAGAAAGAAGAATAAACAATGATTTTTGTTAACTTACTTTGTACTTAAGATACATTTTCTCATATTGGCCAGGTAGGACTATTAGTAGGTAGGTATTAGTATTAAAGTGTTTTGATGATATGAAACATTAAGTTTTAAAAATAAATTCATTTGGGAAGTAATTTGGGAAATATTTTTTCACAGAACCGTATTTGAGCAGCTTTGTAAGATCTTCTGAAGAGTGACTGTTCCAAAGTTCAATATTGTTTCAAAGTTCAATATTGTCCATATAAAAATGAAAATAATACTCTTGTATTGACTTTAGTCAGCTTGTTATTGCATGTACATTTCCTACAACATTGTACCAGCAAGCCCAAGAATCATAATGAAATGTTTTGTTCAAATTACACAGTGTTACACTGGATTTTCAATTCCCTAGTTCCCAAACAGATGTCCTCTCCCAACATTAAGTCATTCTGTTAATAACATTATACCATATCAAATAATATCAAAATAACAGAACTGGTTGGTAGATGTATTGGTGTATTTGGTTGACATTGTTATGTCATTTACATCCAAAGATCATGACTTATCATGGCATTGTAAAAGTGTTTCAAAATGCTCCCAGTTTAATGTTCATAGGAGTCATTTTATATCAAACATCAACATGAATTTTATATATTTAAAAGTTGTCATTTTTAAATCCCATCTCAATTCTACTTTACATGCTTACATCTAATTTTTAATGTGGAGGCTGATGAGTTTGTTAGTTTTTTGGGGGTTTTTTTTTACAGAAAGTTCGTATTCTCAGATAAAACACTGCATGTTCTAGGGGTTATTTTTCTTCCACAGCTGCACAGAAAAGATCTGACTTTTAGTAACCTCATGTTTTAGCAGAAAAAAAACATTTATGCATTGAGAAGCAGATGGCTGTTTTCTTCATTGTTACCATAGTAGCATTTAAACATTTCAGTCTGTTTGGAGTGACTAAACTTCAGTTTGACTCAGTCCAGCCCCACCCTATAGTCCGCATGCTTATGTAGCAGGACTTTTATTCTTTGTTGTCTTCCAAAATCTGTTTATTCTCTTACTGTCTGTTCAACAGGTAAAATAACTACACGGTAAACAAGTACAAAACAACCCACACTCCAACAATGTCATTTAAATTACAGTGGATTTTGTGTTTGTGTTGAGAATTCAATCAGAAAGAGGAAATAAGCCGCATTTATACTACTTTTGTAAAACCACAAAATAGGTGAGAAACACACTCACACACACACACACACACACACACACACACACACACACACACACACACACCAGAGGAGAAGTATCACTGAAAGAAAAGGATGCTTTTAGCTGAGATGCAAATAAAGAGTCGAAGTGCAGACATTTTGGTAATGAATTACACAGTTTTGGTGCCATAATGCTCAATGATTTGCCATCAACAATAACTGAAGTGTAGAACATGAAAGAATTCAAAGAGGCTGCTTTGGTAGCACTTACAGCTTTTTCTCTTCTTGATTACATTTATACAAGTTTTGCACACCTGGATTTAAGCAGACTGACTGGTGAGCATCTGTGAACTTTAAATATCTCTCCAGATGTTTATCCTTGACTGGCCAAACCAAAGCAAAGATAATCCAACATTCAGTGGGTCACTGGTGTTGTATTCACAGCACTTCACCTTGTCCACATTTGCTTTCGTTCCAGACTTATTCCAAAACTTATTACATTCATTTTTTCTCAATACCCCATAATGACAAAAGATTGCTTGGAATTTTTGCATTTTAAGTATTCACAGAATTCGCATGACACTCAAAACTGAGCTCAGGTGTTTCCTGTTTCCACTGCTCATCCTTCACCTATGATAAATCCAGTTGATTGGACATGATTTGGAAATGCACACACCTGTCTATATAAGGTCACATAGTTCACAGTACATGTCAGAGCACAAACCAAGTCATAAAGTCCAAGAAATGATATGAACCAAAAGGACAACAATTTCTGCTGCACTACACCAATCAGGCCTGTATGACAGAGTGACCAGACAGAAGCCACTCCTCAGTAGAAAGCAGCTCGCTTGGAATTTGCCAAAAGGCACCAAAAGAAATCTCAGACCATGAGAAACAAAATTCTCTGTTCTTATGAAACACAAAGTGGGGAGGAAACCACGAGCCGCTCAACACCTGACCAGTACCATCCCTACAGTGAAGCCTGGTTGTGGCAGCCCCATGCTGTGGGGTTATTTTTCAGCAGTAGGAACGAAGAGACTAGTCAGGGTTGCGGGAAAGTTGAATTTAACAATCTGCTCCAGAGCGCTCTGAACCTCAGACAGGGGTGAAGGTTCACCTTCCAACACGACAACGACCCCAAGCACACAGGCAAGATAACAAAGGAGTTTCTTCAGGACAACTTTGTGAATGTACTTGAGTGGACCAGCCAGAGCCTAGACTTGAACCCGATTTAACCTCTCTGGAGAGATCTGAAAATGTCTGTGCACTGACGCTCCCCATCCAACCTGATGGAGCTTGAGAGGTACCGCAAGAAAAATAAGAGTAACCAAAAAGATATATATATATATATATTATTTTATGTCAAATTTACTACAAAATAATGGTTCTAACTAGTGTCTGATTTCTCTGTATTATATATATAGCAAAAAGTCAGAAAATGTTACTCTTACTGAGCAGTTTATATTTTGAGACATATTATATTAACTTTTTTTGTTTATAAATTAAAACAGTGATCTCTTATATACCAGTTATTTACTTAGCTAGCCTATAATAGGAGACCAGGAGTAGAAGAGCTCCATCTGTGCTTGAGTAAATCAAACAAGTACTGTTAGGGGAAAAACTCCTTTACTGTTTAATGTATATACTAAGATTCAGTATAGACTGTACTCAGCATGAATGAGTACACTTCCTTTGAAAAGTAAGTTTTTAAATCAACATCTAATCGAGAGAAATGTCCAAAATATTAAGACTGCGTTTCAAAGAAAATTTTAAACCAATAACATGAACATAGGGTTACTAATACAACATAAACTACACATTTTAATACACCCCACTTCAAAAACTAATACATTTAGTATTCTGTATGTACTTCCATGACTTAAGGATATCATTAAATCTTCTAGGCATGGAATGAACAAGCTGTTGACATATTGCAATATCTATCTTTTTACATTCTCTTACTGTCTCTTCAGAATTCCCCATGCATTTTTCTTTGTACCCCTCAGCTTTGTGACACAGGGCAGTTCGGAAACCTTCAGTTCCAAGAACATTGATCTTGGTCTCATTACTTCATCTTTTTCAGTATGGACCCTGGTATATTCTAGATGTTTTTGTTCATGAGCTTTAGCAGTCTGGTCTGAAAGCTCCAAACTTAGCACTAAACCTCTGCAGAAAACTTGGACTTAAGTCATTATTGCCTGTATGCCTTCCACTGGTCATTAATGACATGGCAGGTGGTATCCCGGGCATGCCCTGCAAAGAGATTAGACAGCTCATAAAAATAAACACATTAGCGTATTTGTTTGTATTATTAATAATTGGATTGGCAATTGCATGATGTTTCTCCCAAACCGACTTTCCTTTGATTGGGACATTACAATCACTGATTGGTTGTTTGTAAATTCATCATGGCGCTGGCCGTCTACTTTCTTTTTCAGCTCAAACTCTTTTTTTAATTAATTACTTCTTCTCATAATATGTCTAAAATAAGAATGCTTCTTATTTAGTTACCTGGGCTTCTAGGTTTGATTTGTTTAAGGATTTATTTGTTTGTATTTTGCCTTCCACATGACTCCTTTTAGGTCAGCAACAATTCAAATGCATTGATTGTATATATTTCACACCCATATTTAATTTCAGAGAAAGCCATGGTCTGGACAAGTCTAATCTTTGTTTAGATCTGTAAATCTTTTCCAGGTCTTTCATTCTTGTTCTGCTAAGTTCCAGTCTGTGTTATATTTCCTGACTGCTGGATCCCTCGCTGTTAATAATTGATCCAAGCAAGCAAAAGCTGTCCACTACATCGACATCATCTCCATTAGTGGTTAAAGAAAGTTACAACAGGAAAGTTCTGTTGTTTGGTTCTTTAACTGCAGTATTTATTTTATCAGCTGGTAAACTATGATTATAAAAAGCTGGCATGCAGGTTTCACACTAAAGTGGTACTACTTTATTAAGGTAAGTCCATACGATTGCTTTATCATGCCTGCACTACAGTGATTTTTTCCTAATGGCCTTTGGCAACAGTTAACCATTAAAGGTTCAAGAAAGATTATCAGAAAATGAATACATGGCCACACAAATATACACTGTACAGAGATATGTAGACACCTGACTCACCATGAGTTGGGGCATCACAATTCCATAAAGAGCAGCTCTTTGGTGATGTAGTACATTCTATAATATTACTGAATTTTGTGACATGGTCACACTAGTGTGAAGGTTTCTCACAGAAGTTTTAAATCAAAAGTGTGATATTGATCAAGAAAGCCTCAATTGATGTCCCGGTTCATTCAAAATCTGTTCAGCAGGACTGAGGTCACAGATTTGGAGTTGCAAGCTTTTCTTCCGGGCCCTTATTTAACTGTTGCTGCTGGTTTGGAAGTGTATAATTTATTTTATGTATTATATAATTGGTCGATTACATCTCTTAACAACTATTGTTGTTAAAACACATGAATTCCAAAATTAGGTGTGTCCCAATACTGTTGTCAATATTGTGCGTAGTATTTTACTACAGCATAGTAACAATGATCTCCTAGATAATGAGTGTCAAAAATGCTTTGGCCTATTACACAGAGCATCAGGCAGTTTGTTTTGCCAGAACATGCTAGTAGCTTTAATTGAGTCTAAATTGAGAGAATAGCAAATGCTAAACTGTTTGACCATGGGAGCTGGCCAGGTACATTTTATTATTCTAATTCTACCACCCTGTCTGTTTGTAGGTGACTTAGTTTGTCACCCAAACATGTCAGGTTAAGAGCCACCGGGCATTTCACCTAAAATCTGTCCCAATGTTTTTCTTAGTATAAGTGTATGAGCCTCAAGGTTTTCCCCAAATATTTCCCATCCAATATTCTGTTGCTAAAGCAAAAATGGGATGTGAAGGTAATAATAAGCAGATGTTGAGTGCAGATCACGTCACCTGTTAATATTACAATAGGCAACTCCATATGAGTGAAAGTTAACCCTGGCTAGGACAGATTAAACCCCAAATCCAATCAGAAGTAGACTTAACCTAAAATAAGACAAAAACATAGTCTAAGAGCTACGAGCATGGGTGAAGAGTACTGTGTGGGGAGACGAGAGATAGAAAGAGAAAAGACGTGAGCGTGAGAGAGAGGAAAGCGAGAGGGAGGGAGTCTGTCATTGTGAAACAGTATTGGCTGGAATACACGTGTGAGTTTGCAGTTCCTCTCTGCAGAGTTGAATAGAGGCCAGCACAGTGCTGGCGCTGGAGCAGACAAGAGGCGGAGGACTGACCAGCATGGAGCTTCAGTCACCCCCCAAAAAACTGAAAAAATAGCTCAAACAGTTTGGACCGAAAAAGAGACGAAAACAGACAAAAAGAGAAAGGAAGAACCCCCGTTGGATTTGTTATTATATGTAAGTGTTCTATTGCTATTACATGTCAGTGGTTATCATATGGTTGGGCATTACTGGGCAGCAAGTATAAAAACAAGTATTTTGTATTTGGATATATGATATGATAACAGCACACATTTTCAGTATTCAGATCAAAATAATTTATAGTTTCGTATACATGAAATATTTTATTATTAGTTGAGTAAGTGCTGTACAGCATTATGTGTCCTGGCCACTGGACTGGCTCTTAGTTCACTGTTTGTGTGAAGTTTTCTAAGCTCTTCCCATGGTGGTGTGTCTTTTTTTCTTCTCTGGATACCCGGAATTCCTCCCACCTTTCAGCCCCCCCCGCCCCCGAGAAATTATGCAGGTAGACTGGCTTGACAAAATCAGGTCTGTAAGTAAATGTGTTGCTATTTAATGGACTGAGCCCTGTCCAAGGTGTGTTCGTGTTCTCACTTCTTAACAAAGTAGTACATTACAGAAAATTAATACAAATTACCAAAACATAGCTCTAGTCTGTTGAACAAGGGGACATTGTATAAAAGCATGTTAGCACTGGAGAGCTTTTGTATATCATACTTAATGTCACTTTGCTTTACAGTGGTCAGAGGTTATTAGGTTTCTGTCTTTGCTGCAGATTTGTAATATGGGGTTGGTGTTTCATATTTTGAGTATATAATAATTACATTTACTCTCACATTTTGGATGAGCAGTATATAGATATGCCTGCTGTTTAGCATAGGAGTCTGACAGGTTAGCTTTTGCGAGCAGTGAAGATGGAGGTGGATTTATTGTGTATGGTGGCATATCTGTAATGTCATTTGGAGAGGGACCCGACCAGGATTTTACACACATTACAACAAAATTAAATTGCTTCAGAGTCACTGATTGTACTGTAGGTCCACCATTGTAACTTGTTAATTTTGACAGAACTAAAATAAACATTTTTTTCATATAATTACGAGTTAATCATTACAATTTATTTTAAATCTAACACATTAAGTATTTACTTCCTGTGGTGGATAAACTATGATGGGTAAACCAGACCAGACCATCATGACACTGGGTAAAAAAAGCTTTTAACAAGTGTTTCTTTAAATCTTTGCCAGACAAAGAATTTTTATTCTTACACCCATGTGTGTGTGTGAGTGTGAGAGAGAGAGAGAGAGAGAGAGAGAGAGAGAGAGAAATCTCTGCAGGTTTTTTGTGCCTCTGTGTGTGCACAGGGTTGCCAGATTACATTGAATTCACCAACATGCATGAAAAACCATCCAAAACATGATGGGCACCGTGACCTACAAATGAATATCTTAAAATATACAGACCAGTAATTATTATTTATAAAGGGAAAATCTCTTTGTGGAATCTGTGTCTTATGCTCTCTGTGTGATCTCTCTTGACTGTATTTTCTGTCTTGTCTGTGTGTATGTGCTTGCACTTACTTCTTTGATGTATGTATATTAAAATATCATAAAGAGTTATTTTACCAAAAGTATGTGGACACCAGGCTAAAGGGTAATCTGACAATCCTAACACCAGTTGTGAGTGTCTTCCCAAACGAGAAAGGAGAGACTCCTGGGCTTTATGACACAATGATAAGGATACGTGGTTAAAGAAATGGAGCTGAGCGGAAATATTACAGCAAATTGTGCAATTAATTCGATTAATTTATTTTAATTGATTGACAGCCCTAATTTTTATACATCATAATATATCAAAGAAGGTGTTTGTTAACATACCAGTAAATACTGTCCAGTAATTGTTGTACATAAGATTAAGTGCTTGTATGTACAAGTTTATTTGGAAGTTTCCACTAAGCATGTGTTTAGAATTATTGTTCTGCAAGCAGTTGTTTTCTTTTCTGAAATGGGTATGGAGCCAGCTTTTCTAAAAGCTATATCCCTCAGATGTGAAAGATAGTTGCCACTACACTACCCACTAAACAACACACACTCATGAGCAATTCTTTTTTTGTACTTCTGGCAGGATTCTATCTGTGGCCCCTACATGGACCTCATGCTTCTACAAGCTCCTCTGTTGTTTCCTTTTTGTAGTATTCAAGGCCTAGTGTGATAGTATGTTTCTCTGGGTGGAGTGTAGAGTGGCTTACATTTGCACATGAACACCACAAATTGGCTAAACTTGTCCTTATGATCACTTGAACCAAAGGACATGTCTGTCAGCAACATTTATACTCCTCCTTTTCACTTGCTTTGTCTGTGGATACAAACAAACAAGGATTCCTCTCTGGACTTTCAGCTAGCTACTAGTCAAGAATCACTGCATTCCTGCAAATTTGGTTTCCTCCCACTCCTCCTTACTGACTGCCATGTTGGTCAACAATGTTACCATAAACTATCTTACATTTGCATCAAAAATGTTACTCATAGCTGTTGTGTTGTTGTTTCAGAACAACTGATATATCAGCTGAACAGACTGATTAAGACAAATGAGAGGATGTCCAGGAGCAGCTCTACAGGAGATCTGGTGCCAAGGGACATCACAGAAATTCTGGCCTTGCAAAGTAAAGTCAGCAAAGGCAGGACTAAACGCGCCACCTCACTTGGACGAGCCTTCAGCTGGTTAAAAGGAAGTAATTCAAAGAGCAGTAACAAAAATAATCAGAGTCTGTCAGGGAGTCTGGGATGGACTGGAGAGCTCACTGCCAGTAGACAGGACCATAGCAATCACGACTGCTTCAAAGGTATGTCAACTACATAAAATTGCATTTTTTTAAAGTATTGAAAGTCACATTTTAAATTATTTGGTTTGGCATGTTGATAATTCAAATAATATTAAGATAGTAACTGGATTATTTTATTTATTTTTATTATTTAAATTATATTTTTAGTATTTAGCAGATGCCTTTAGCTGAGCAATTTGGAGTTAAGGGCTCAACAGCAGTAACCTGGCAGTTTTGGGGTCTTGAACCAGAGACCTTAAGATTACAAGTCCTGTACCTTAAACACTAGGCTATGGCTAATCTCTTATAAGAAATTGCCATCTTTTTTACCGGCTTATATTCTGGAAATTAAATTTACTTCATGCTATAGATAAAGTGTACATGTATAGCCTAAGCCATAAAACAATGTAAAAGGATAAAATGTTGGTCAACATGCCTTCAGTAGTAGAAGCATTGTAATGGGAGGTGCACTGTATTTCAGCCAAAAGAGACACACTACATAGAACACATGAGTTCACCCTTGAGACTCTTTCTTTAAAACCTGTTAGGTAACTTCAGTTTGATAGTACACCCAGATGACCGAATTAATTTTAATAAAGATAGTTTCACCTGTTAGCTATGGAATAATTCTTTAACAATTAAAATTGTTTAAAAGTACACACACACACACAATGAACAATGTCCGTAATTTAAGTTATTTTTATTTATTTACAAATCAAAGTAGCAACACAGGGCAGTTTTTAAGAGTGAGTTTGGAATGGCAGCATGATGACTGAATCATTTTCAATCACTCTGTTCTAATTTTAAATTCTTGTAATTTTTAAAACTAGCAACACATACAAACCTATTTAGTTTGAAAAGTTCATTACACTATGATTTCCATTGACATGTTTGAAGCATAAGAACCTTTCAAAACACAATTTATCACAATACAGTCTGAGCATGACAATTAGAAAAACAAGCTGCATTGAGCCAGTAAGATGAAAGAGTGAATAAATTATTAAATGTTTTTTTTAACCTTATGCTCACCATCCCATTCTATTTTCTCACAGACTGTGCAACTATTATGGAATTACAGGGAGCTAGAGTTACTAGGCTAACCAATTCAGTCATTCATTAGAGCTTATTATGGTAGACTGTGTACCCAAATTAACATTGTACAGTTCTTTGAACCTTGGTATGACTTATGGTAAGTGACCCTTACAGACTGTGTACAGATGTTCTACAGTACATGGCTATAGAAAGGATGTGAACATAATGAAATGAAAAGCATTATACAGACTTCGGACTTTATTCAAGTCTATAACAGGAAAGCTGATTTTGGACAAATTAACTTGAACAGAGTTGTGTTCTTGGATTATAGACTGTTTGTACTGGTTAGTAATAGGTTTACTGATAAAAGCACTTCTGTAAGTCTCTCTGAAGAGTTTGCTGAATGCTGTAAATGTTTATTTAACACATGCATTTATCATTTACAGTCCCGATTGTGGAGCCTTATATTTAATAACTCATGTCACATCACTATGCTGTCATAGATTTGTGATGACTGGCTGCCCATATGGTTGAGCTTTCTTCACAGTTTTGTATTGCAGACTAGCCCCTGATAATACAAAATGCAGGTCATGATGTAAATTCATCTTATTCTTCACTGTCATAAGTGACATAACACATGTCATATCACAGCCTTTTCAGACCACTTTTCAGTGGCTATCTAAAAGCCCGGATGCATCCCTTTCCATCTTTCTTTGGTGGTCAGGCTTTACACTCATGTGGCTACAGGCCAGACCAAGGCTTTCATCAACTGTGGTGACACTTCTAATTGACATTTCTTTTTCAAATGCTTGTCACTTTGATCTTGAATTACCTAGCCCATTGTTAATCATTGTTAAACTTTTTTCAGCACATTCTGAAGTTTTGTGATCCTTTACTTTTGTCCACTTGCTCTGTTCTCCACAGTAATCTCCAGTACTAATTCTACTACAGTACCATACAGCAAAGTCTTGTAGCACTGTATGTCTTATTCTGACCTATATTTAGGTATATATATTAACCTACCCTTTTGGTCATGGCACTTCATCTCCAGTGCTTGCAAGAGGTTTAAAAAAACAATTATATGAGAGCGGCCTTTGGGTTAAACTTGGGGTAGAGGCAAAATGGTGGCCAGCAGATTTATTAAGCTGATAAATAACAGGTCATTGGAACAGGTCATTGGAGGTAACCTAGACTTACTGAAGCTGGGGTGTTTATTACACTAAAGACCACATGACACTGCACACTTGTATTACATTTTTATTAACAATTTCCTTTATACTTCATAAACACAACTTAATAATGACACCACATTATTTCATTAGTTTTTTAGTTCATATCCATTCTCTTTCTCTTCATTATTAATTGCTCATTTAGTTAAATGTCTGTGGGCAGTTTATTACACCCATGCACTAGTCACTTTTGTCATTGTAAGAACTTTGTCAGCATTTTTTGTAATGTGCCTTGACTACTGCTGTGGTAAAGCAGGTGTCCTTTAGGATCAAAAGGCTTGTAACTAAAACAGTGTTTTTATTGTATGGTCAGCATAACAAGCTTAGTAATTTAAGTGTACCTACATTTCATAAATGATACTACTAAAAGAACAGGAACAGATGAATGTAAAACAGCATGTAAAACTGTTCAGTTCCTTTTTACAAATTGTAGATTTAATTCTATCATTTATGTAGCTGTATACATTGTGGACTCAAACATGATTCTGATACATAGATTTGATGTTACATTCACTTTGATAGAACATTTATATTTTCTTATACAGAGCGACTTACAGAAGTCCTTCTATAGTAGACATTAGCAAAGTCTAGTGTAAGTAGACACCAGTTCAAAAACTCAGCTGAAACCTCTCCTTTCTTTTTTTCCTGTGTGTGTGTGTGTGTGTGTGTGTGTGTGTTAGCAGATTTGTGGAACATAAAAACGAGAAGTTATTCCGTAATTATGGCAG
>JAYDZG010000015.1:19843100-19853443 GCA_034509265.1 Microcambeva bendego | reverse complement strand
ATTGAAGGTCCCAATGAGCACAGTGGTCTCCATCATCCATAAATGGAAGAAGTTTGGAACCACCAGTACTCTTCCTAGAGCTGGCCACTCAGCCAATCTGAGTTAGAGGTCGAAGGGCCTTAGTCGGGGAGGTGACCAAGAACCCAAGGTCACTCTGACAGAGCTTCAGCATTGCTCTGTGGAGAGAGGAGAAACTATCATACAAGCCTGATTGGTGGAGTGCAGCAGAAATGGTTGTTCTTCTGGAAGAGTGGCCAGACAGAAGCCACTCCTGAGTGAACAAAAATCGAAATGCAAAACTAAAAGGCTTAAAAGCTTGTGTCATATATACATGTAAATACTCATATAAAGGGAAAGTCACTAATAAACACACAAAAAATCAAATTACTTATGGATGTGAGTCTTTAGACACGCTATTTGCTGGCTTTCATGAATGGAAAAATTATTTATTCATGCATTTTCTCCTGTCACTTAGCTGCATGTACTGCCACTTGTGTCCGCTAGAGGATGCCCAGTTGATTCGATTCAAACTGAGGTGTTCAGAGTCTGGTGTTAGTGTGTAAGCAGAAAATGGATGCACCTCTGTGCCTATATGTGATTTTAAATGGGATTTTTCTAACATGGACCCATTTAAAACCGCACAGAGACTTAGATACCAAAAATAAGTACTCATAAAAAGACAGCACACATCCCTGGATTAAGTTAAAGGTAGATATCCTGATAACAGTAGTCATCAAAATGACTTGAAAAAAGTGATTAAGTACCACAAAGCCCTCAGGATATTATATCCTTGTCAGGCAATATCACATTTTTCAGATCATGAGCCAACTGAAATACCGATCACATTTTTTGTGTGAAATAAAAATCTCGGTGACTGACAGGTTTAAACAAAGCATGCTTCCAGCAGCCCAGTGAAATAACCAAAGACAGCTGGCCTATCTTTGTCTTTTCAAATCATCAAGGTGTACCTATACTACATGTCCGAAAGTGCGACACCTGATTATTATTCAAAATTAAGTTTTTCAGCCACATTCATTGCTAAGAGGTTAATTTAAATAATAGTGAATTCTCTCCCAACTTGGAGTAACTGGGTTGGTGAATTTGTTTGGAGGAACTCCAGCAGTCTGCAGCAAGCCATGACCTTAACCTTTCTGAACATCTGTGTGATGAATAGGAATGTCTATTGTAAGCCGAAGTCCTTCTCTGTGCCTACAACATTGCCAAAAAAAATGAAAAAAGACATTTCGAACAAGGATTACATGAATGCACTGTGTAATTATTTACTTATTTTTTGCATTTGCTCCCTTCAGATGCCAGGTGTCACTAGAGTTGAGAGTTAAGGGTCCAACAGTGGCTGCATGGCAGAGCGGAGATTCAAACTCCCAACTTTTAATTGATTGCTCAAAACTACCTTAGAGTTTAGCTTTAAAAAAGCTTGGCCTGTACCTACTATAAGCATTTGCTAGCATTTATTAGCATAAATAAATACTCAGCAGAATAAAAAAAATACAAAGGGCCACTGACAGGAACCAATGTATTACATAAAACCAAAGTCTTCATAAGGCTGGAAGTACACAGTTAGTGTACACATTTAGTAGAGAAATCGACTATGTGATTAGATTAGCTTTTCTGATAACACAGGTAGCTTCCCTTTGATACATTTTACTGAATATCTTTTAGCAATCAGGAACCTCGTCAACTGAAAAGAGTTTTAAATTACATGACAACATAAAACATTCACAAAGAGAGAGAATTAGACAGTAAGTAGAAAGATATGAAACAAGATTACACATTAAATTTGTGCAACAGAATGATCATCCTTGAACATGCTTGATTCCCCTGACCGGTCACATAGTGCTGATCACAGCTAAACCTCAGATATGAAGAAAGTTAGTGTGTTTCTGTGTAATATGTATCAGGGCTGGGTTGAGCCTGCAAGAGCTAGTTGCAATCCCTCCTTCCTCACTAGAGTGAGCTATAACATATCACAGAGAGCAGGGTGTACTAAACAAGCCAGGGAGGGTGTTCATACACACCATGCACTCTGACACACACACACACACATACATACACAATCTGGATTACTGGCATAGCATGCAGTGGCGCTTTGTCCTGCACTAGCAGCCTGAGAGGACTGCTTCAGGAGAAAGAGGCTTGGTGAAGAAGCTAGTAAATAAAAAGACAGAAGATAGTTTAGATGCAGACAGCAGATGTTCTTGACTCTCTGGGAAGCTGAAGCTTGTGGGAGGTGACAGTGATGACATGGGGAACACAATCAGCAAAAAGAAGGCAAAGATTAATATTAACACAAGCCATCACCCAAGGAAAGTTAAGTCTTTCTGGAATTTTGGACGAGGAGACAAGATTAAAGGTAGGCAAAGACTTTGGTTACCAGAAATTAATTGTCTCTCCATCACAGTAAGCTGTAATGTGCTAAAATTAATGAACTATTAAGAATTTGTTATATACTGGATTAATGACTTGTCTGGGCTGAAGACAAGCACTAAAGGTGCATTGAGGTGTATTTGTGAGCACAACTTAAATCTGAACATAAATTATTCAATTCTTTCATATAAATTAATTTAATATGCTAAAACCTAATATGAAATACTAAAACTTATCAATATTTACTTTATGTACTAAGAATTGCCACTTGCAAGTATCAGATTATTGCACAATGCAACTGACAGTACAAATTATTCTTCTGTCAATCACTTGCAAAAGTACTTATTGATATTGCATATTGAAGCAACTGAGCATTCAGGGTCTTGTTTAAGGGCCAAACCGCAGCAACCTGGCAATGGTGAACCTTGAGCCAGTAACCTGCTACTTCTCCAGTACCTGAACCAATAAGCAATGATTTATATAAAGATGCTTCACCCAGAACCTTGTTCTAGAATAAATGTTCCAATTTTAAAATATTAGTCACAGAATGTCTCAGCTTTGTACATAAAATAGGCTATTGTAGCAATTACATTCTGCAATTAAATATTTTAACTACTGCATGGTTTTCATGTCCCTATGTTGATAATGAATTAGTATGATCAAACACAAACCTCAATCACTCAGAACACCACATGCTCTGTACCAATAATATATTTGATTATAAAGCATTATGTCTGGAGTTGGTAGTGTTTGGATTTCCTCTCGGTCAGTTATGGTTTGTGGTTCAGGAGCCTTAATTCTGAGCTCTTGTGTTTGGTTGCGTGGCCTGAGGACATCTGTGGGTGTGTCTAGAAAATGGAAAGCTGCTTTAAACCAGAATGATTTCCATCACTCAAACTATTTGTTCTCTTCACATGAAAGTAGATAAACTGGTTTGGACCTGGTGGCACTTACACTCTAACCATGCTATTGTTTTTCGAATAAGTCCTTTCAAAAGATAGCAGTTCTGTAATTTGCATAATGTTGTAATCTGTAATTTTTTAGGGAAAGTTGCGTGTGTGGGTCTTATTTTGATGAAAATTAGAAATAGCATTTGCTTCGTCACTGTGGACATAGATAATTTGCTATTTTAAATCTCAGCTTTAAATGTGAGTCCCAAAATCCTTCTGTTGTTGCTACTGTAATAATTCACAGTAGCACTGCATTCTACACTGGAGTCTGAGCGGAGTGCAATCACAGCTTTACCTTGGAGTCTGTTTACTTTTCATGGGTACCCTTACTAATATGAAAACAGCCCCATTAGGTACAACATGGATAGTTAAAACTTCCATTCCTTTTGTCCAATCAGAATGCAACATTCAACTAGATGTCCAATCTTAGTTTTACCCTACCAGATTTTTGTTTACCTAAAGTGTCACATTCTATCTGCAATTATTGATAATGTTTATACTGTAACCTGCTATCCATTTATTTAAAATCCATATTTAAGTACCGGTAACTGACATATTAGGCTGTGTACCTGAAGTGTACCAAAGAATTTCAAAAACAAATGACACCAGTTTTCACAGTCATCTTGCTTTGTAATGCATTTATTTTTCCCAGCATCATACCATTTTAATGTGATCAGCAAAAAGTGTGTAGCCATTGATTAATAACTGCTTTAACAACTTGAAAAGCTTCCACTTAAATTTCTTTAAGCCATCCAAAGAGACACGACCAATTACTACTCTCACTGTCTAAGCTGAATATACAATTGGGAAAGGTCACTCGTACAAGGATATTTTACAACAGTCTGAAACGTGACGGGGTATACTTTCAACATCATAATGGTCACTATTTAAAAAAGAAAATAGGGACTGCTGGTTAAAATGTTGCAATCTGTTTGGAAACAGTCCCATTTAGCAGTTTCATTATTGCTTATGAGACTCCAATGCTTACAGTGTAATAAATGATTTTGGAGTGTGTGTTTGTGTGCTGGATGGATTTAGTTTGTGGAAATAATCTTTATTTTGTGTTTTACATCCTAATTGTGATCCTACTCAAAAAATGTATCAAGACTGCTTTTTCTGGATGAATATTTACAGCAGTGGATGTTTGGTTTAGAGAAACTTTAGATCAGTGAAGGCTACTTCAGAAAGCCTGAGAGGAGGCCAATAGTCTGTCTCCTAAAGCACCACTGAAAAGATCACATAACAGACTGTAAGCCCAGAGTGGCAGAGTACAGGTTATTATACATCCTCTGGTCTGTGCTGTCCTGTGGAGAGATGGTAATTTTACTGTATTTTAGTCTGCTATCATTAACAACACAGCTGAGCTAACAAGCACCTTCTTTAAAAGGTTTCTCTGAGTAAGTGTCAGCTATGTCTCCATGAACAGGTGACACCTTTTGTCTCTCTTATGTGATGACAGTTGACTTTTCCATGGCATGTTTGATGATTAACACTGGATTGCTGGTCCTGGTCTATCCATATTCTCTGTATACAAAATGAGATGCAGAATGAGGTGGGGGAGGGCAAGCCAGCTTGCTTTCAGACAGGCAATAAGAAATATGAGAGCTCAATGTTCATGGATGTTGCAACCACAGCCTTACCTTTGGCAGTCTGTCTACTTTCATGGGCATCCTTATTAATTTAAAAACAGCCACATTCGGCATGGCATGAATAGTGAAAAATTTTATCCCGTCACTTTTGTCCAATTAGAATACAACATTCAACTAGAAGTCAAATCATAGTTTCAATCAACCCGAAAAGCTAAAACACTATATAAAATAACCTTTTTTTAAATCCATATTTAAGTAACTGGGTTTTTTTTGCGGCGTTTATAGTGTTTCACATTGACCAATATACATATTAAGATTCGTTTACAGGGTTCATAATTTTTTCCATTTTAGACTTTCATAAAATATGAGAGCTTGGTGCTCATTAATGTTACTAAAATGCTAGGGAGCATCGAACAATGACTGTTGTGAAAGAATTGTCGTTGAATTTAGACAATGTTAGTGCAAGATCGAAAAATAATCGGAATATTTCACCATCAAGAGATAAAACTTCATAAAAAGATTAGGCAGTCAGGTAAAACCTTGTAAAGGCCAATAGACTAACTTTATTTTCTTAACAGTCCACCACAACATAGATACAGCTGAGAATTAAATGCAACCCATCAAATGATCCTGGTTTAAAATGGTCTTGATTGCCTTGGTTGGTTTGTGTCTAGTTCTTGTCTTTATTCCAGTTTATATGTCTCTTGGTCTTGTCTAAATCCTGGTTGGGATGTACAGCATGTTGGTTTTTGTGCCTTGATCTGGATGATATTTGTTTCATGTTTGTCTTCATCATAAATGGTACTTGTCTTAAACCTGATTGATATGGTCTTAGATTTTAAATCTATTGGTTTTCAAATAATGCTAAAATTGCAGATCAGGGGGAACTGATATTAATTTGGTAGAATTCTTAAACATGTGACTATGTGTGGTCCCCTTTAAGGCATTCTTTTAAACATGAATGCAGGACATTATTTAATATGCAATGTCAGACATGTTTATAAAAGAGGCAGCAAACAGTGGAACTGTAATAATAACAACCTGTCTGCTCCTCATGGTGTATCATAAGATCCAGTGTGACTGTAACAGAGCATGCTCTGTTTGGCTCTAACCAATTAGCTGTCATGCAGAACATATTTAAAGCCTCAAAAAGCTAGCCTTAAGTCTAGCCTAAATAGAACATAAAACTAGTATAAAATCCATTTTCCCTCCATCTGAGAATTAAATGGCTGACTGGTAACATAGCATGCTTGTTATTCGTGTTTAAAATTAATGATCCCTTTTACATGCATTTTTAAACTCAACCGCAGCCAAAACCAACAAGGTCTCATTCTCACCTGCATTTACAATACTTTTCCAATGTTCAATGGAACATACAATGTTCAAAAACACACACAAAAACTTTATTTTAATGTGAATACAAAGTTTGTGTTCCACTCCGAGGCACGAGGTTTGACTCTTATACATTCAATAAATTTTTTTCGCTTCAGGGGCAACCCATCCCACCAATTGGCACCTGTGCCCAGCAGGGATACTAGAGCGGCTATGGAAAAGGGGTGTCTCTTGGGCAGCTCACTCATTAAGGTGGTTCCCACATAATGCCTGAAAAGTGCCCCACCCAGACTTTCCACAGCGAATTCCCAGAAATAGATAAAAATGTGCTGTCTTTTTACATCAGCAGAGATATGGCCTGGTTCAAGCCCGGTGTCTCAGTTTGAGGAAAAAATAGTTTGCTAAGTGGGGACTAGGAGTAACTGTCAGTTTAGTGGACATGTCAATCATCTGTGCCTCCATGCTTCACCTGTTGGCCATATTTGGGAAGTCAGCAGAACAGGATTCTGTAATAGAGCCATGCTGCCTATACAAGACAGATGGACTTCATCAAACTAATTCATTTAGATAAACCGATTCATTTTATCAAACAAAAGGCTTATTAATTCCAGCTTTCCAACAGGAGGAATTTTTCATTTTCACCCATAACTTTCAGACCACCCCTTTTTATCACACTCATGTTCTTCTCATTGGGTGACCCACCCCAGCTTGTTTTCTTCCAGATCTGTACAATACAGTCAGATCTTTCACATGAGACATTAATTTTGCAACAGTGGTCAATCTATGTTGACAAGGAACGTGTCCAATCTAGTCTGTTGAATTTGCCTTTACTGGAGATTTTTTTTTTGCTGAATGGTGTTTAAAAGGCTGGCCTTTAGTTGAACTTGCTCAGTACAGCAGTATCTTTAAATAAATTTGCAAGAGATAAAGTTCAGGAGGTGCTAATATAGAACTGGAGTTATCTTGAGTTTTAGTGCATCAATATATTGCTTAAATAAGTGCAACATACTGAAGAATAAATGTTTTGTTTCCTAAATCTTTGTATTACAGTATGTATTTCCTCATAGGTAGGACATCTGTCAGATATTAAGTATTAATGAATGGAGGGATAAATTATGTAGAGAATATATAGATGTAGCTTAATAATTTAGAATATCATGGAAAAGTTAAATTATTTCAGTATTTCAATTCAAAAAGATCAATTATATAGATGCATTACAAACCAATTACGGCTTACAGCTACTGAAAACCAGATTATTTGATAATTAGATTACTCAATAAATATCCTTTCATATATTTATATTACTTCTACAGTCATTAAGCTATTCCTCATTAGGTTTGATTTTTAAGTGTAAGTGGACTTTAACCTGACTGCATCTCATTGGACTGTGATACCACCCTGGAAAAAATATGCCATTGATTAAAATATTTCATTTGTTTGAGAATGCAGTCATGAGTGCCAAGCAGTGCACTGGATATTTTTGAACCTACAACAGAAAATAATTGTGCATCACTGGCCTTGAAGTTGGGTTTGTTTTCATAATACTCGAAGGTTTCACACTGACAAATGACAGCTACTGGTTTGGTTTCCATTTTGAATAGTTCAGCTCCAGCTTTTAGTAGAGAGATGTTTTCTGATATAAATCACATAGTGCTTGTAACAGGGCCCAGAGCTAAACTGAGTTTCCTGAATTAAACTCTAATGCAATTAGAACAGAGTCCAAGAGGTGAAAAAGACACACACAATTGTTCATTTATACTTTAACTGATCACGACAACATGCAAAATACTAAGAGGAGAACATCTGAAAACACACAACCACCACAATGTACACACCTACACACCAACTGCTTTGGAACTCTGAATCAAGAATGACCAGTCAGCCATGGAAAATGTTTAATAAAACACACATGAACCGCAGTGTAGATTGTGACTCTGATCATAATGTTATCCTGTTGACAATGAGACTTAAATTCAAAAGGAAGCAAATCAGCTCCTGCCTTGGGAAGAAATGTCAAATATGACCAGTATAGCCAGAAAAACAAACTGGAGGTTAACAGATCCGAAGATGTAGATAGAGAACTGGATTTCTACTGACTCTTTTGGATCAGAAATAACAGTAATGCAAAACCAGATTAATGTATTAGTTATTATTTTTAATTCACATAACCAAAGGGTCATATAGTGCAGTTAAAGATTGTTTGAAATCTCACAGAGTGCAGTCTTCTGCTGCATCAAGAAATTCAACCTGAAGCTTTTTGATACAAATAGGTTTTTTTAATGGATTATGTCATTTATTACAAGTTCTAAAAATAATTCGTAATATATCTATTCATCTGACTATCTACATACCCATTCATCCATGCAGACAGGAAAATCCTGCACCTTGCCGTTAATACAATCAGCATCCAACATCTAAGAACATACTAGGACTGAATCTTGTTTGCAGTTAAAGTTAAAAGTTGTATTAATAATTCTGAGTGAATGTGTATTACTACAATTACATGAGCATTTTGGTTCTATACACATTTTTTCTAACATGCCCGATGTCTGATTCAGCAAGCATCATAAAGCACTCTGCACAATACAACTCAGCACAAGAACACTAAGCTAAGTCGCTTTTTGCTGAGATGCCATGTCACTAGCCTTGCTGACTCTGAAACAGTTTACTGTGCTGCAATTTACAGTCTGGAATTAGTTCAGCATTGCAAACTCAGACTTGCTTACATGTAAAGTTCAACATAATGAGGTCTGAACTTGCAGGTTTTTTAAATGCAAAAGGTTCAAACAGTATGAGTTAGTTTGAAACAATCACATACAATTTACTTGGTTTCATTAAATGTAAATGGTAGTAAAATGTCATTAAATATAACACAAAGCATGTTGCTGTGCCATGGTAGTAGTCAATCAATGGTTACTTCTATTTTAATTTATTTATGATTACTAACCAATTTATCTTGGTCACAGCTACATCTTGTTTGTTGTTAAATAAATTGTTAAAACATTTAAATGTTATACACTGGGCTAATCTTGATTTATGACCAATATTAATACATGTTTAGTCTTGTTGTGAATACATTAGTCATGGAGGATCAATGTTGCTCTGCTTAGGAAGCACATCATTTTGGGGAGAAACTTAAACATTCTAAGTTTAAATACATAATAAATACCTTCTACAAAACTGCAGTTTGTTTTGAAGTGTGTGTTGCAAAATTATGCACTTTTTATTCATTAATCTAATGGATTAATGTGGATAGGATGTTACTTTATGTTGACATGCCCTCACATTCACTCATACAGTGTACACACATTTACAAAGTAAACCTCCATCAAGCGGTTACACTTATGAAAGCTCTACATTAGCCGTTGCCAGTCATTATAACTATCTGCATGTCCATTTCCCCTCATTATAATCTGCACAGCCATACTGAAACAAGATTCCTCATTTAAAAAGCTTTTTTCACATGGTTAAGTGAACAAAAACTGATAATGTTAATTGATTTTCAGATGAAACTGCAAACCAGAAACATGTTTGTCTAATGAGTTCTCAAACATTCAGATTTAAACCAATTAGAAATGCCTGTAAAACATAAATAGTATAATGTTTTGTAAAGTAGAAAAAAGAGAAAATGATACAGTATACATTGTTTATTAGAATAAAGGAAACAGCTTTCCACTAGTTTAGTTATAAAACATGAATTTTAGCATTAAGCATGTCTACAGAATGAATAAGTCATAAGACCTTGGAGCTCCTGTGTCTCTTAAGCACATCTCCATTATTTAAAACTTGTTATAATCATTGAACAAGTTACATTTATGAACTATTGACTTACGTCCTGATCTTAAACATCTGTAAACATAAATGCATAGATTTTGGCACATGAAAGTGTATCCAACATTGAAAGTGTATCTACCTTAATAGTACCTAAGGGATAAATGATGCACCTTTACAGTGTTTTACTGTTTCATAACTTTACATGTCCTACAAGTTTACAGATTATTGCCCTGCTAGAACCACTTTGGACAAATTGTACTTTTGTAAAAGTAAAACTGAAAGAGCATCACTACTTAACAATAGAATAATCTT
>JAYDZG010000015.1:19819586-19832712 GCA_034509265.1 Microcambeva bendego | reverse complement strand
ACTGTAATAAAGAACTGATGAGATTCTTTGAAGGAAATTTCCCTAAGGTTCGTGTTGTTATGACTTATATAAATGGATAGGTTTTTTCCCCAGTGTGTCTTAAAATTTAGGAAGCTTATGTAAGGGGGGCAGCTTTCTATTGTTTCTTGGACTACCCAAAGATTGCTAAAGGTCATTGAGAAGTTTCATGTTTCTTCCAATTGTCTATTCTAAGTCAGGTGCAGTGCGAATAAAACAGCCTTCTGAAAAAGTAGACTATAAAATACTCATTATGCAATGACTAAAACAAAATAAAATTAGACAAATCATTCTACATTTCAATTTAAGCATATGTTTGCTCAAGTCACAGGGTGCAAAAAAATGTCAGCTCACACAATCAGCTCATCTAAATGAAATAGGATGCTAAGGTAGGAGACTCAGGAGAACTCCACTGCTGACATGTATAAAAAGCTAGACTTACATTAAGAAGCTACAATGGCCTGTAGACATATGAGACCAAAGTACAGATCTTCGGGAAAGAACATTCTGGTGCCACTGAACCGAACATGATCCCCATGGTCAACCGTGGTGGAGGCTCACATATGTGTTGAGTTTTTTTGTCGTTTCTAGCACTGGATGTCATGATTGTGTGCATTGACTTGATACTACAAACTACTTTTGGTGAATCTTGAAGTGCAATGTAACAAAGCATGTGTAATTTTAACAGTTTGTGGTAAGAAGTGCTCTGCAGGGATGACAATATATATTTTGAGTACTGACACGTCATTGACTAACAGTGCTTTCTCCTTTTAGCTGGGCAAAAGCAAGACCAACAAGGAAAGTTGAGTGTTCATTACACAGCCTCCCAACATTATCAGGAGAATGTGTTCATTGAGGGTAACAGGCCAAAGCATTTGGAAGATCTGCACACGGAAGCACAAGAAGGGCTAAAGATACTACAACAAGAGGGTGCGTATACTTTACTGTGTAGCTAAAACTAGTTACATCAATACACAGTTAAAGGGTTATTTAAAAACCTATGAAAACATATGTCAAATGCTCTCAAAATCTTTATTAATGTAATTGGTTTTGAAATGTTTTGTTATGTCCAAGCTTATTGGTTGGCCATATTTGTTGGCCCTATAATGTATCTGAATACATAGTGAATATACAGTGCTTCCATAAAGTATTCACAGTATTTTCCACATTTTATTATGTTACAGTCTTATTCCATAATGCCACTAAAAAGATTGTTTGGATTTATTGCAAATTTATTTAAAATAAAAAACAAAATCACATTACATAACATACACAAGTACATAAGTTTTCACAGCAAAAAAATTAAAATAAAAAGTGAAGAGCTGTGAGTACTGTCCGGATGCACAGTGTAGTGCAATGTGAATTTTATCATTCAAAATTTTATAAACCGGTTTTAAGTTGTAAAGAACTAACTATAACTCAAGTGATATAAATAGTATTACATTGTTTGTCGGTTGATAAAAGCTTGAAATACAAAATCTTTTTTTCTGGTATAAATCAGTTAAGATAATGTGTTATGTTTTTTTGACATTATTAATATTGGTAAACTGACAGTAGTTGCAAATGTGATTTAAGGCTATGGGACTGAGGAAGTAACAGTCAGATAGTTGGACGTAGGGGTTGTTTCAGTTGCATCCACAATATTTGAGATACGCCCATTATTACATATCATTGCAATTCCATCACTGTTATTTATTCATTGTAAACCAAATGTGACATTGTGTGTGACTAGAGTCACTAATATGTACTTTTTCAATGTGTCTAATGCAGTGCTAGATAATGGAATGGACTTTCAGGATGATCATTCTATTGTAAGTTTCTCTTTCAAAGAAATCAAATTGTTTGTTTTTGCCTGTTAAACAAAATGCCATATAATACCACTAGTTCACTTTATGTTTAGTCCACAGCCACCTCACAACAAGAAAACGATTGCCTTGTAGAAGATGGACACCTGAGTTTTGACAGCAATGCTGACCAGTCCATTATGTCAGCATGTACTGTATCTGCATTGTCCACAAGACCTGTGCTAACACGGCAAGGTATACAACATAGACAAGCATTTTGTTTAAATACTACATAAATCAAGCTTTTACCTTAGTTATTTAATTACTTAATTTAATTACTTAATGCATGTCAAATCTTAGCTGTGTTTCTAATGAATAGGAATTAAAATAATCATTAATTCTAATTAATATTATAAAACAATTCACAGGTGTGTGTGGGGGGGGGGTTGGGGGTAGAGTAAGCATTAACTGTAGTGTAATTAATTAGAATAAAACTTTCTAGCATTTCTCTAACAACTTGGGATTTTGGACCCACTTTTAACTTAATGAATTAAAAAGACCTGTAGATTCTAAGCCAAGTCTTACACAAGCTGTTTTGATGTGTTTTGTGACCCAACCTCTCTGTCAGACAAGTTATTAAATTACTAAGATTGGTTTATATATTATTCAGGTTCAACATTTAAGCCTTTGAACAGTTTGAAGAGGCTGGACATGACTAAAAAGAGAAGCAGAAGAACAACTATCGTGGGAATCCCACAACACATACAAAAAGAGCTATGTATGCTATTTTCTTTTTAATATACAGTGTTTGAAATATACATTTGTTATTTGTAGAATTGTGTAATTATCCTAAGGTTAAATCATTTGCTTTAATTTTTGACAGGTATGGGAAAAGAGGCTTTTCTGAAACAGCTTACAACTGCTGAAGATGATAGTACATTGATCATCCCCACAATTGTTGGTGATGTGTCTGGTACAAGTCATGAGGGAGTACGAGTACACTTACAGGACATTGAAGCTTTTCAGGTTTCCAGAGAGGAGCAACTACTTAAACAGCAGATACAGGCTTTGTACAAAGATGACTTACTTCTAACAAACAAATCTGGACAACAATCTCTTATGCAGAGACCAAAGTCCTTAGCTGTACCAGAGTTAACAACTACTTCCACTTTCCTACAAGAAACAAAGGGTCCTGTGATGTCTATCTCACCCCAGGCAACATATCTATCCACAATTATTCCTAATGCAATCCTTCCTTCTTCGATAGATGTGATAGAAATTGACAGAAGTTTCCACCGGCACAGTGTATGTACAGTTAACAAGAGTAGCTTGCTCTCAGCAAGTCCAGGTTCTTCCAGCTCAGAAGAGGGTACTCATGAACCACCTTCTACCACCTCCAAAGGGGGCAGTTCACAATCATCTGAGGCTGTTGTCTCTAACCCATCTACCATTTCTTTTAAAGGATCTGAGACACCTGCAAATTCTGTAAACAAAATGATGGATGTGGCAGATTTAAATGAGGAGAGGCTAAGTCTAAAAAGCTCAGCTAGTTGGTCAAGTTCCACCAGCAAAACCACCATGCAGAGACCAGAGCCTGGGAAACTAAGTAATGCTGCAGTGACCACTGGAAATAGTCAGTTATGCTCTCGTAACCTGTCAATAATCAAGGCCAAACTACCACCAGCACCACCACCCAGGAAAACAGGAAGAAATATCATACAAAGGCCAAGAAAATCTGCAAATGCAATAGATGTTAAATACTTGGGATTAAATGGAGGACAAAAAGATGAAGGATTAGATGGAAAAGAAGAGACATCCATTTACGATGAAAATACTTCTACCGGTTCTCCAGTCTCAGTATTTTCAGATGATGCCCTTTCATTGGCCACCAGTCCATACAGTCCTATTCAAAAGTCCACTTATGCTCAAATTAAACCTAATGACTCATCCCCAGAGCATATATTTGAAAGAACAGTGTCCCCTTCAAGTGGATACTCAAGTCAAAGTGGAACACCAACTCACTCATCCAAAGATATCTGTCCAACCTCACCAAGAAGGATAAAGGCAAAACCTCCTAAGCCAGAGAGAATAAGTATCCGAATATCTCCTGTAGTTTCAGTCTCATCGTTAGTTTCCTTGTCACCTACTGCATCAGAAACAGTCAGTCACTGCATACAAACCACTGCGCCCCCACCAATAAGTGTTTCCCTCACTGTAACAACAAAGAGTGTGGCTCCTCCTACATCTGTAGCAACTACTGTCAGACAACTAATTGATATTCCTCCTCCACCCAAAGTAAAAGCACCTTGTCCACCACCTCCTGAAACCTGGGCTCACAATAAACGCATAACCGAACTTTTATTTGGCCCAAATTCAAATGCCCACAGGCTATATGAACTCGAGAAACCATGTGAAAATGACTTAAAAAAGAAAAATCAGAAAGCAACAGATAACTCTGAAGACAGACAAGCAGTAGTAGAGCATCATTTAGAAGAAGTAGTTCCAACAGTGGTTAAAGAACAAGATCACCCACAACAACTAGAACAAAAAAGCACAGCAATGTCATCAACATTGGCCATGAACAACAGTCAAAAACTACAATCACCAACAAAGCAGCCGGAAAGTAAATTTGGTCATGATGGTGCTAATCATGTCTTATCAGAGAATAAACCGTTTACCCCAAAAGCTGAAGGATACATAAATGGCCAATATTTAATCAATAACTGCACTGAGGTAGACATCCCAAATCATAACAATACACAAATGGTAACTATGGAAGTCCCTGAAACCATTGAACTCTCGCCATCTTTTTCACAACCTTCTGATCATCATCCTATTTTATCACAAAAGGAAGAACTACAGTCAACAACTGAACTCTTTATTCTAGAATCTTCCTGGCCTCCGCCACCACCACCCATGGACGAATCATTGGTATTTGAAGGTCAAGATGAGATAGAATTTCCTCTACCACCACCACCAGTCATGCAAGAATCCTTTTTAGAAAATCCTGACAACTGCAACAAATCATCACATGGACCGAATGAAACTTCAGAAAAGTGTATTGATGTAGCAGATATAGTCAGCAACTTGGAAGAAAATCCACAAATAATTATGAGCACAACTTTGGAGAACATTTCTCCCAAAATTTCAGGCATCTCAGAAGACGAACTACATCAATCAGAAGTTAAATCAAAGTCTACTGAGAATGTCTCACAAGCATCGGTGCTTTATAAAACATCTACAATGCAAAACACAGAGCTTCGAATTTTACACGAGAAGATTTCCACTGAACCTCAACATGATCTTTCAAATCCACTAACCAGAACAGGTAGTGATTTCTCAAAGCAAACAATGAATGAGTCTTCTGCAACTTCTCCAGATGTGTCCCCACCAAATGTTCTTTCAGCAGATGATCAATTCACTTTTAATTTTAGGAGACCACCTAATTCAACCAGAAAAGACAATAAAACTGAAGCATTGTCCTTTAAATCTGCACCAAATTTAAAGGAGGATGCAAACATCCCCTTGGTCACACCCTCAATACTTCAGATGGTACGTCTACGGTCATTAAATGTCGAAGACCAAAAAGGCTCTGAACCCACCCCAGACAAAGATTGTATATCAAACATGGTGACACCACAGAAACCTGTTCGGAAATCAATTCAATCATCGATAAAGTCATCTACAATCTCTACTCCCTCAATGTGCCTTCAGCAGGCAATACGGATGAAGACGGCTGCCATGTCCTCCAGTGGACTTTCAGCGAGAGCCAATCTATGCTTATCAACCCCAACCACAAATAGCAATCATGACTCTGTAACGCCCCATAAAACACCTGATGACGGTGACCTACATAAGTCTCCTGCATCAACAGCCAGCTTCATTTTCTCCAAGACCACAAATAAAGTCATCATAGAGACCACCACATCTCCAGAGGCCCAGGCTGGTCTAAAACAGAGTCTTGCAGCTGAACTCATGCAGATTTCAGATCAGACTAGGTCAGCGGTTACAAATGGCACAAAAAAACCTGTAAAAATCCCACCACCTATTCCTAAGAAACCAGTTTGTGCAACAATTCTGTCAGATAAGGTTGGAACTGTCACAGCACTTAAAATGGAAAACTCAAGCAAGCATGAAAACGGAGTATCAAATCAGCAAACAAGTATTTTACAACCTGCTGGCCAGCAAGCACAATCCACTGGAAACCTAATGCTAGCAGGTAAGGTAAAAAAAATCCAAATAAGCCAAGCAGATAGTTTACAGGGAGTGATGGGGTGAATGCAACTATTCAACGTCTACTATAAAAATATATAAATCCATGTAATATAGTGTACATTAGATTAATTTAATGTATTAACATGTATTGTGAGATTTCAGAGTGAAACTGTACAGATTGAATTTAATGGGAAGCATTTAATGATGTCATCAAAACAGGTCATCTATTTTACTCCTTAACATTTCCTTTTGCAGGGAGAACAGAAACTGCAAGAACGTTTGAAGTGTCCTAGGCGATGCTTTGGAAGAACTCGGGAAAACAATGAATGGATTAACGAAAGCGAGCTATTGGACAATGTAGCCATTTTATTGTAAATGCCTTAGCCTCAATACGGCCTCCATATGTATGCAACAAGAATCAGTGCCGACTTCTTTGATACTATAGCTTTAAAATATTTTTCTACACAGTATAGATTGTGGTTCTCATCACTAATTTATATTGTAAAGAACAGCCTGCGAACTTTTTTTAGTGTTTAGAATGGATGCTCTGATTAGTTAGACGCGCCAATGTTACACTCGCGTGGTAAACGCAATGTTGAGCTGCCACCTAGTGGTTGTAATGGGTAGTAATCACTACTGACTGAAGATGCTGCATGGAACGCTTCGTCACTTTTAATGCGTCTAAGTTAACTTTTGTCCACTCCAGCCCCACAAAACAAATGGAACACATTTATTGAAAGCATTACACGTGTGAATGTGTCCTCTAAGCTGTAGCAAATACTTTAGATAACTAAGAATGACACTGTGGGTTTACTTTGCAGTATTGCCTTAATTAGTGTGATTGCAGTATACAATCACATCTGTTGTTATCCGACTTTTTCTACTTGTTTTACCCACTTTGCCGTTGTAATTTCAATATTATTTTAAGTATTGAAACAACTGACTTGTGAAGAAACTCGAAAAGGTGAAAAAATGTTTTCTGATTTGCTCAATTACATAAAAGTGGGTGGCAAACCTTCTGAGCCACTGACCAGACATTTGAAACATCTGCTTGACCAAGTGTAAATTAGTACATTAGTCCCTTATTTATATGTTTATTTAACAGTGTCTGAGTTCCCGGGAGTCCAGGCTGGGCACATGGCTTTACATTTAGCCATTAGGCGGGAGAACACGCTGCATCAGTGCACCCTTAGTGCATGTCCCAAGCCTGGGTAAATGGAATTGTTGCATCAGGAGGGTCATCCGTACTTAAAATGGAAGTCAGATATCCACTATATAAAACCCATTTTAAATAAACTGCTTTGTAATTACAATAATCTATTTGTTTAATTTCTTCAGTGTAAAAACGTTTCACGTTTGAGATTTCACCCCTAAAATGTTAATTTAAATGTTTTTTAAAGACAAAAAGCACTTTTCTGCACCAGTTGTGATAAAATTCAACAAGGCAGCCTTACCAGTAAAACTGCTTTAGTAAGGTGCTGCTTCTTTCATGTTGCTGCTTTTTTATTAATAAAATTGCTTTGACTTTGAGAACTATCGTCTTACATTTTCGGATGAGTTGACAATAACAACTAAAACACATCAGTTGCAATGCTTAAATATCTATACATTTAAATATATATAAACTATAAAATACACATGCTCAATTATATGTGTTGAGCATTTTTCCATAACTGAAGTAAAAGAATCAACTCATATCATATAAAACTTGTTGGTGTGATTCTTTATATTTTTTATTTTACTGTAAATACAGGTCTACTTTGAAATGTTGTATACTCATGATCAAACCAATCTCCTATACCTCATCAAAAATAAAAGAAATACATTCATCAACCAAAGTTCAGCTGCTTGAAGAGCTGATGTGATTATTATATAAAAAATGTACAACCTGCTTGCTTCAGCCTCATATAAAAAAATATAACAAATTCAGTATCCTCTAATGGTTAAACTTGTTGATTTAGTAAAACACATGCAATGTTAAACACTGCTGTTGGACAACAAACCCTGGCAATAGATGTTATATGATATACGTTCAGGATAAAATGTGCCCATGTTACACATCAAACACCATTGTCTTAATAGCTTTAAGAAAGAAAGAGAAAAGTGTTTCAATGTATATCATTTATTGTGAATTTGATTAACACTATGCATTACGTTTAACAGCTTCATCATTTCATTTGCTAATAGATGAAAATGATGATTGCTTATGTGCAATCATGATCCTGAGATACATGTAACCTATTAACGGACTGTTACTTGCTAAAGCCAGTTCTTTTGGGCAGCATTGCAATGTGCTGAACAGTTTACATTACACAGATAAAGACTGATGTATTAATTAGGTGCTCATATTTTAAAAGAAACAGAACAGTATGAGTGGAATAAAAATGGTTGTAACCTTGGTTTACAGTCAATACTATAATGTATTATTGAGACAATGAGCTGTCATGTAAATTAAAAGTTGTAGAGAATGACACTATTATTATTTAGCTGATGTTACCACCCTTTAGTGTTTTACACGTGAGTTTTCCTAGTTTGGTCATCAAATCCTTTTCTTTCCATTGAGCCACACACTCATCTGAAATCTTCATGTCCACCTGAAAAAGCACACACACACGTTCAGAGAGAACAGAACAAATGCTGCCCACTAGTCTTAAAACATTTTGTGGAATAAGAAAATTTATTTGAACTATTTAATCGAACTATCACATGCAAGACACTTGAAATAATTTTAAGATATCTCCCTTACCTGCAACTTCTCAAACACCTTCTTTTTAGGTTTTAATTCGTCGTCTGGTGTGCCTGACGCGTATCCGTCTACAAAAACACGTTCACCTGGTGCTGACCCCTCAGGAGGATCCAACGGTTCAACTTTCCTGGGCTCACCTTCCCTGCATCGCATATGATTACCACAAATGAAAAAAAAATGATTTGATGATGTCACACACTCGTCCCAGACGCTCATATTAGTGTAATCTGATCCCGGCATTAGAGAGGGAGAGCTTATGCAGTTTAGATTAATGATCAGAGAACCAGCGAGGCTCAGTGCTAATCAGATTCCTTCTTTTTAAGGACTGGCTATCAGGAGTACTTACATCGAGGCGCAGAGGAGCATAGCCTGAGACTCGATTCCACGCATCTTCTGGGGCTTTAAGTTGCACAGTAATACCACAAGCCGGTCCTGCAGCTCCTCCTGAGAAACATAGGCCACCAATCCGCTCACGACAGTCCGAGGTTGTTCCTCGCCGACATCGATCTTCTCCAAATACAGAGAGTCTGCGTCTGGGTGCTACAGTGTCAAATAAAGTACGTGCATCATGAAAGCTTTCTTCAGCAGATAAAAAAGTCATGTTGAACTGTTTGACATTTTCTGCTTTATCTATCATCAAGAAATGAAAAGATGTTAAACGATGTTTCTGCTTTGGGCTCTTCATTGTGACCAGGATTGATAAAAATGAAATCAAAACAATGCTGCTAGTAACCAATACCTTCTCAACACTGATGACTTTCCCCACTCGGAGATCCAGTCTGGATGGGATAATTTCGTCATCCTCTGCTGAAGTTTTGGTCCCTTTAGCTGTACCTTCTGTAAAAAAACACAAAACCTTAGGTTGAGTAACAAAAAGCTCTGAACACTTGTAGAGACTATACAAAATGTGTCGATATATATCATGAACTCATGCTACACGGACAGAAGCTAATGCCTGGTTACCACAGTTTTTGGTCGGCACTAGATTTGCCAGCTCAGGAGTAACTCAGCAGCACACACAGGTTTTACAATTTCCTTTAAAGAAGAATAAATCTTTTATTTGTCATATATACAAATACAGGTGTACCGTACAATTATATCTAAGGAGTCAGCCATCGAACAGAGTTAAGGGTCTTGCTCAAGGACACCACAGTGACCTTTATCTTCTCTTATCTGACTTTATAGTTACAAAACACAATACCAAAGCAGCATTGCAAAAAATATTTATTAATGCTTTAGTAGGAGGATTATCAGGCATCTGGGATTTGAAACTCCTTCTCTGGAGTGCGCACTGGATGACGCATCCAGGCAACCTTCTGATCACAAGCCCAGTTCTCTAACCACCAGATTACGGCTGGTACCGTGACATCCCTAGACTCGACAGTATTTTATGATCATAGCTGGACTTCCACTTCTACGTGTTTTTTGCACTCACTGGTTTTCGATGCAGATGGATAAGCTGAATTGGTCAGTTTCTTCAACTCTGGTCTTTCAAACTTTCTCCTGATAGGATCCATCAGCTTGTTCAGGGACACCTCTACTGAAGCTTTTAAATCTCCGGGATGGATCAGCTATTGATCAAATGAACAAAACATTACATGCGGTACGACTACACACTTCTTAAATCTACACGACGTAGTAACATGCTGAAGTGCTGAAGTACCTCCTCGGCAAAGTCTTTTTCTACGTCTTCATAAACTGTGTAAACTTTGTCGCCTCCCCATTTAGGATCTCGCTTAATCACAAATTCTGGTGAAGAGATGAGAGGGGTCATTGCATTCATGTTCAATTCTTTTCTGACACATAAAACCAAGTAAGGCT
The DNA here is from genome assembly GCA_034509265.1 of Microcambeva bendego. Taxonomy (NCBI): domain Eukaryota; kingdom Metazoa; phylum Chordata; class Actinopteri; order Siluriformes; family Trichomycteridae; genus Microcambeva; species Microcambeva bendego. Next base: position 19,822,128 of record JAYDZG010000015.1, on the reverse strand, counting down.
CGTACAGGGTCTGTGCTTACCAGAATGCAGAGGGAAGAGAACGTGCTTGACAAAAGAAAGAACGCCATTGTTCTGAACATTTCCAGGTTCACAAAAAGCCTTCTTCAGCTTCTTCTTCACGTCCTCTTTCTTATCCAGGAGGTCTATCTTGGATTCCTTGGATATGCAAAGTAAATATGTCAACACGTGTATATCAAAGAAGAAAGAAGAGGTTCTCAAAGAGCTTGATATTTCTACCGCACCTCTTCAGAAGAGCTCATTTTGCCTCCGGTCAGGCCGGGCACCATGGGATTCATCATGTGAATCCGTTTGGTGTAACCCAAAGAGGGCAGGTACTAAGAAAAGAAAAGAAAAAAAGAGAAGACAACATGAATCAGAGGTTTCTGCTCACCGTGTTTATGTTTACCTTACTGTAGTACATTAATGCTAACTTCAATACATCATACCACTGTTTGGCCCTTGAGCAAAGTCCCTTAATATTCGATTGCTTACACAATATACAGTCACAGTACCATAAGTACTTATGAATAAAAACATCTATGAAATGCTGAAAATGCTGTTTTTCAAAAAAATAAAGTGCGTTATGAAACTTGTGATGATGCTATATGCTTGACAGTTAACCTTCATCCACCAGCTATTGGTTATTTGAATTGTTTGACTTTTAACACTATGTCAGCTGCTATGAAGATATTATTATGGCTTATTAAATTGTTCTATCGTCACAATGTTTATAGGAATTCACAAAAAAAGCCTTTATATAAATTAAGACAGAGACTCCCAATGGAAGATGCCGCTCCCACCTAGAGGTGACGGGAGACAATAACATCGGTGTGTGTTGGAAGTAGTGTTTCCATTGCTGATTTAGCGATCTCTACTTGTTCTTTCTGAGCGGGGCCGGTAATAAATAACCCACATACTGGTCCACAGCCTGAGGGAAGTAAGGATGTTGAGAATGTCAGGATTTTAAAAAGTGGGGGTTGTTGAGGTAAGGATTTGTTTGAAGATTGTAACATTTCCGTAGCAGTTCTTGAATAATTGTATATAAGTCATACTGTATACATCAAGAGGATTTTGTATTTTATTTTGTCATTGCTGAACAGGTGTGGTTCTCAATGTCTACATAAATTCTTACCTTTTCTGCTAAAGTGAAGATTTTCCTCTGGTCTACTCCACCAAACTGTGCATCCACCTTTAAATATTCCTCATCCAGTGCCTTAATGCAAATGTAACAAATCTCATTAAGATTTAACCGGATTATTTAGGAGATCGGAGACAAAAATGCTGACAGAATGGACAAATGATTGCGGGGTCTGAAGCAATAATTATAAGCACCTGTAGTCCAGGATAGAGCAGGCCACTCAGGAGAGGATGTTCTACCTGCTTCACTACTTCAGCTCCAGCCTTCTTCGCATCATGCTCCGTCACCATGGAGGACAGCCTGTACACGTCGAGCGTGTACTCCCTGCCAAAGAAAAAGCAAAAACGCCATCACAAGATTAGAAGGAATAAAGATGATTGAACTACTGAGAAATTCACACCAGGTAAATAATGCGATTTTGCTTTTTTTAAAGATAAATATCTAAAATAAAAACTCTTGAATGACTCTTTAACTATAATGCACCCACAAGCCATCCCATCATTCGCATCTGGTAACTCTATCCCCTCATTAACAAAGTTCATTACTTCAGGAGTCATTCAGGGTACGTGCTTACTGAAGACAGATGACAAGGTTTCTTTTTAAAAATAAAACTTCGTTTGTGCTGATATTTTATTTATTCAAATAATAAATGCACTTTTATTTCTGAATTGGCTACAAACAAGCTACTCGAAATGATTTTGAATTGAGCCGAATTTGGCAAATTGGTGAACAGCGGCAGCGCCCTCTGCTGTTTCAATTGAATTTCGATTCATAACACATGAACACCCAGTGATCTAGTATGTGCCAGTAGATCTAGGGGGACTGTACCTGCTGAGCTGGAAGTCTGTTCCTTTTACAAACTTGAGCTTATCCAGAGGAACTCCGATGCTCTCCAGCATGGCCTTGATGATCTGCTCATAGTACTGCACTCGCAGCTCAAGCAGCTCCCAGGGTGCTTTCATGTTGTCCAAGTATGCATGAAGGTCAGCAAAAAGAATGGTCACCTACAAATGTAGACTAATTAATGCTTAAGAAGAACCATTCTTAAGTATGAACACTGTTAATAAATATAAGACCAGAGCATTGATAACCAAATATATTATGAATCTGCAGCTAGAGACTTCATATTTTCAGCAATGTGCTGTGTTTATTTCATGGCAAATACGAAAAAAGATTTAGGTTCAGGCAATTAGAGACAGGCAATGTTCTGCAGATTTTTTTCCCATCTGTCCATAAACAGGTAAACTGGATGGATGGAATTTAAATTCAAACTGAATGAATGGATTAAACCAACTATTTAGGATGGATGTTGACCATTTAGGAACAATTTTAAATTCTTTATGCAGAAGACACAGTAAGCCATCCGATCATTATCAGTAAGCCTGCATGATCATTATTAAACTG
>JAYDZG010000015.1:19760866-19776517 GCA_034509265.1 Microcambeva bendego | reverse complement strand
TGAGATTTTCATATTAGTGCAGCCAGAAGTTCGAAAGCTTTGATACATTGGTGGTAAAAATGTTGTTTAATTCTTTAAACAAGATTAATGCTGGAAACCTCTAAATTAATCAGGTGTATAATTACATAAATTATCAAGTTCTCTTAAAGCAGATATTTTAAAACTGAAATTATTCATGTAATTATATACTTTATTAATTCTGTTTATTACATTATGGGATTTAGAGGTGTCCTACATTAATCTTGTTATTAGAATTAAGCAACATTTTACTACCTTGGTATCAAGGCTTTCAAACCTATATTGCTTGAAATGTGTCCTTTCTAAATTAAGTCACTTTGGGTTTGAAAATCCTTTCATATTATCAGTTCAGTTCTAATTAGGGTTGGGTAGGGGTGCTGGAGCCTATCCCAGCTCTTCAACGGGCGCAAGGCTGCTTTCACATTATTATCTCATGAAAATCCTCTTCACCTTAAAGCTTCTTTGAGTGGTCTGAAAACATCGAAATCAGATACCACTAAATCGAGACTATTCCATTTCCAACCTAAATATAACAGTGCAGAATTTTTTTAAACATCTTAAACATGTTGTCATTCCCTCTTCATTAAATATAACTACAATTATATAATGTGCATTGTTATTATTTGAATAAATATAAATTCTATGTTGGCACTGTGGCTTGTAAACCACTCCATACTTGCAGTCAGATTAACTGTAAATTCCAAATTCCCCTCAGGTTTGAGTGTGTGTGTTTGTGTGTGTGTGTGTGTGGGGGGGGGACAATGTTACCCAGTGATGGACTGGCAACTTGTCCGTTGACCAGCCATAGGATTAAATTCGATATAATTTTTCAAACATTATAATACAGGTGTTTTTGTAAGTGTTTCCATTGCATCAGGTAACCTGTTTTTTGCCCAGTGAAGACCCACCCGGGGATTGAACTCAGGACCTTCTTGCTGTGAGGTGACAGTACTACCCACTAAGTCACCGTGCCACCCAATGTGCATTTGTTTACCTTTTAAAACTGATTTTTATTACCGCCCCGCACTGCATTACAGATCAGCTGATGTACCGTAATAATAACTGGACTATGGAACAATCTTATGACATTTTCTTTTTATATCTACACACATTTCATCACATAGGTGCAAAGTACAGCAACAGTGTCCATCTGGCTGCAGGTCAACCAGCCTGGTGCAACAAATGTCATAAAATGTTCACCTTGACCACAGAGGGTCAAGCGAACAAGAGGGACATTATTATGTATGATTTCTTTAAACTTTAAATGAGCAGCTTTTGTCAGTTGGTTTGTCAGTGACATTGTATGTACAGTATAGAATTCTAATTTTGAGGAATATTTGTTTTCATAGTTGGTTTATTAATTTTATTTTACAAACTGTAGCAAAACACTTGGTTTTAATTTGGGTCACAATGCTCACGTATCTTTTACTTATCTTTAGAAGATACACTATACAGTCAAAATTAATTGGACAACCCACCTAACTACAGTGCTTTAACCTTTTAAAATCATTTATATCTTTACAACAAATATAAAATCAATTATGTCAAATAAAACTTATGCCTTAAGATATGCAGCAACAGTTTGGTGAAAGCCATTTCCATTTGCTCCAGTATGACTGTTCCCTTGTGCACAAAGCAAGGTCAATGAAAACCAGTTTGGTGTGGAGAGTCCTTCACATGATTTATACGATTGATTGCAAGCAGAGCAAGGCCTGTTTGTTCATCATAGGTGCCTGATCTCACACCACCGCCTGATCCTTCTTTTGAATAGGCATAAATTCTCAGCTTTTCAGACATACATATGTATATGTGGTGGTGGCTGCGCCACCACATTAATACCTATTGTTTTAGGATGTGATGTCGATGCTCATTGTAAGGTGTCCAGAAATGATTGGCCATAAATTGTTAGTAGAAACTGGAACACATGGAGAAAACAGCATGCCAAACATCGACAGATTTTTAAAATTGTCTTTATTTATTTTACTTATGTAACGTATTGTATAATTATTATGCTGTTATTCTTGTAGTAGTTGTTATTAGAACTATTAGTTATCTTTAGACAGCACTACATCAACAGTTTACCAGTGTTACCTCATATATCAGCTTGACTGCTCTCCTTACCGTCTCTGCATGTTCCCCAAGGCAGAAAGAAGAGCTTAGGAACTGGAAATGAAACTGGATATTGGAATTATGCACTTCATTCGTTGAATATTATTATAGTATCTTCACATCTCCTCCAAGAAGTAAACTTAAACTAAATTTGTTGCCATGTTTTCATTTTCACAGAACCCACATTTGTTTAATGCAAAAGGGGACCTGACTGATGATTTTTAAGTCAAGAAATAATTTGCAATTTAAATCACAAAACTGCAACATGAATCAGTTGGGTATAAATTATTCAAAACAAAACAACTCCAGACCTACCATACATCCTAGTTTTATGTTTTAATGGTAGAATTGTAGTTCAGTTTTATGGTTTGCTTGACAAGCCTATATTTAATGAGCAATAAACAGATGTAAATCTTTTACCAGATTATGCTCATAAGACCTAAGTTCATGGTAAAATAGCTGTGTACAATGGTAAATATTGTGACTGGGAAAATGCCTAAAGTGAGTGTTTTCACTGATTGAATTGAACACTGTAGCTGGGTTTGGCCACTTGTGTCAATCCTCTTGCTTGTTCCTATCAAATATTTATTTACCACTGAGTTGGCATTTGGCAAATAATACCATTTAGTAACATGCCCTTTGATATTCTGGATCTCATGTCTGACATGTCATTCATCCTAACCTTGCCAAGAGGAAAGTTGAAACTGATCCTATTAGCATGGTAAAAGTTATTGTAGGGCACATGCAAAGTATTTTGTCTTTTAAAAAATGTCCGGTTGTGCCTTGCCACAATGCAATGTGAGCTGGCCGAGAAAGTAAGTACGTATTTAAGAGCTCTCATATGTCTCTTATGACAGTGAGCATGATTCTGTAACCAGTTTCAATAAATAACAGCAGTACTACAACTACTTGAAAGCCCATTTAAGGTGTAAAACTAGCTTACACAATGAGATCCTTGGATCCACTGTGAATAATTTTATGTCTGCTTTACTTAGATCACGCATAACATTATGATCCCCTCCCTAATATTGTGTTGGTCTCCCTTTTGTGGCCAAAACAGCCCTGTAACTGTGATGCACTGTGTATTCTGACAGCCTCTTTATCAGAACCAACTCGCTCAAATCCTTACTCCACTGTTTCTAAAACATCAACTTTAAAGAATAAAATGTTCACGTACGGCCTAAAATATCCCACCAGACATATATCACCACCAAATGTCATGATTAAGAGACACTGTGTAGTCAGGTGTTTTCATTTTACATTCATCAATGCAAGATTGACTGTATGAATCTTAGTCCCTTGCTATCTTTAAAAAAGCGACTAAAAACTCATCTGTTTAGACACACACACACACACACACACACAAACACACACACAAAGTTAATCCAAAGAACACTGTTGCCAAAACTCCAGCAAGAACAGATTCTTCTGATAGAACACAACACTGTGCATGCCTGGACACTTTGTTTTTGTATCTTTGGATATTTTATGGTTTTATGCTTGTATGCATGTGATTGTGGCTGAAACTGATCAGATAAAGAGACATTTACAGACTTGGTGTAACTTATCTGTAGACCACTATACACCACTGTTAGCAGACTTGCTATGTTTGCACATACCTACTTGCTGATTCTGCAGAACTGCTCTGGGTTAAAAAGAGATAGACTTACCATGTTGTTAATTTCACATTTGCTTTTCTTAATAATCACATAATAATATGACTGTAAAATTATTATTTTTATAGTAATCAAATTTTATGTAATTTGCAAATTGGAAACACCCCAGACAGTTTGCCAGTCCATCAGGGCAATAGAATATATGTAAATAAATTTTAATATTTTGCTAGACAGACTAAATGACAGGGGAAATGTGTATCATGGTCATATGATGGATGTATTATAAACATATTGAACACTTTTATCAAAATGAAGTGCAAAATGTCATGGTATTGGGGTGGTGGTGGGGGGTAAGGGGTTACATCTGTGCCCAAGTCATCGGTGACTTTCATAATGTGTTAAAGCAGAGGTATATTTTGGGATTTTAGAGAGACATATACTGCTATCAAGGTGAGATCTGTTCTCAGGACATCTATGGTTATTTTAGAAAGACAGTACCCGGCCTGTGGCATGATGGCTAAGTGGGTATACTGTGTCCTGAGTTCGATATTTCTTTGTGTACTGATATAACTTTTGTAATGAATATTTACCGTGTATCTATTTTGTGTGTGTCCAGGATGTTTCTGTGTGCCTTATACCCATTGAAAGATGGGATTATATAAGTGATTATGAACGTGAGCTAGTACTAGGCCTCAATCGTCATGCTCAACAGCATGGCTTTAAAGTTACTGTTGAGCATCTGAAGTCTTGTATCAACTACGAATGGGCAAATTCCAGTTATGGGGAGAGCATTTACACTACAATTAATGTCCTTAGCTCCCAAGCATGTAATGAATAACAATTGGACAGTTTGTGCTACAGATAATGTTTAGTGTTTAGCTCTGTTGTTTTTAAGACCCACTTTAACCAGCCCTATTAAGGCAAATATTAGCTGCATTTATTTAATGAACGCCCAGGCGCCTGAGTCTAGATAACATACAGATAAGGGAATGCACAAATATGTACACTATGCTGCCAAAAATATGAGGGCAGCTGACCGTTAACTTGTTGGACAGCTCATTCCAAAAAACACAAGACATTTATATAAACCACAGACAAATCACAAATCATAACAAATCTAACTTTGTTGCCACAAATTAGAAAGCATACGATTTGTTTTGTGTAAACCCGATATACAGCACCTTGAAAAGTATTCAATTACCAATAGTTTTATATATCATATGCTAATAATAATTTCAGAATATTATTCCATGTGTTCACATTCATTCATTAAGCTTTAGTAACCGTATGGTCTTAGTTAAGGTCATGGTTGCTCAAGATCAACACACCAATATATCAAACTTATGGATTCACTCACACCTACTGCCCATACAAGTAGCCTATCTAAGCTTGTTGTAGTTGGGAGGATCTAATCAAAGCAAACCTGTGTGTCATGTTAGGCAGACTAAGACAGGACCACTGAGCTGTGCATCAAACACACCTCCTGCTCCTCCACCTGGCTGCCTTTTTCATGTAGCAAATTGTTAATACAGAAGATTGGTCTCTGTAACAGTGGGAATTTAGCAACTTATAGGTTACACCATATAAACCCCTGAACATTATCATATTTAATTTACAATACAAAGTCAGTTTAAGTCTTAATAGTGCAAATATGTTGCAAAATTGAGAGTGAAGTTCTCCCAAAACTAAAGTGTAAAACAAGACGCTAAAATCTTAATGAGCAAACAAACATAAAGTAGTCATTAATGACTAATGAACACCAAAATTGGTCACATTTGGACTGAAAAAGTTGAGAACCATTAAGCCTACAGGTTGCACTGTTGCACGCTAGAAATATACATACGATACAAAAAGACTATCAAAATCAAATACCTATTAGATTAAAGCACTCAAGTTTATTTACTTGTAAACAAAATGATAAGAATATAAACTGTTCCCAGCGTGTAACAATCTAACTGTAATTTTGTGCTTCGCTATTGCTGCGCCGTGACCAAACATTAGCATAAGAAACATAGCTTGGCTTTTACTGCCATCTACAGGAAAAGCATAAATACTGTATTATTATTTTGGGGAGTAAACTAAACTCCTCATGTCACCAGGTTTGAAGATCTTTCTCCTTGGGGGACATGGGGGCCGCTTCATTCCTACATGATGGGCAGCCGTGACCTGGTGGTTAGAGAACTGTGATTGTGATCGGAAGGTTACCGGTTCGATTCCCATGTCACTGCACCTTTGTGTTCACTAGTTTGTACGTGTGTTTCACTGCACAGATGCGGAGTACAATTATTATTTACTACATGTTCTACTATGAACGTTTATGGTACTTTGGCCACTTTATTGTAATACTGTGAAACTTAATGATAATATAGTTGACCGTATTATTATAACCTTTATAGTAGTACCATGAATTATCACAGTTCTAGTATAAGAACTTTCATAGTAAAACAGTTAGGCCACTTGCTTGTACTGTAAAGCGTTAAGGTTCTACTGTATAAGGGAAGCTAACCGAAGCCATTCGATAGATTGGAAACCGAATTAAACGGGATCTCAGATGCTAGTTACCCACTTGCTCTTTTTTACCTTCAGGATAATGTTAGAACTCGGCATTACTGTCTTTCCTTTAACATGCCAGATATTTTAACATCATAATTTACAGTCTTGGTTACATTCATGACAGGAATTGTTTACTTATTACTCAAGTTTATTCTGAACATAGTCCAAACATTAATTATGAATTATTATTATCCAAAATGCGGCTACCCGTCTGGTGTTTAACCAACCTAAATACTGCCACATCACCCCACTGCTGCATTCTCTTCACTGGCTTCTTAAAGCTGCGCACATTCAGTTTAAAACCCTGATGCTAGCTTACAAAGCCAAAAATAGAACAGAACCAAGATACCTACAGGATCTAATCAAACCTCGCACTGTACCCCGCAACCTCAGAGCCACCAGGCCCGGCTCGATCCTCCACCCAGGACTCAAGAAAAACCTGCATCAAGGCTCTTCTCTGTACTTGCACCGAAGGGGTGGAACAAGCTTCCCTTGACTGTCCGAATTCTCTTGCTATCATCAAAAAACGACTAAAAATGCATCTCTTCACCAAGTACTTACACTGATTTACATACTGGGAAGCAAGAAGGGAGGGAGGGATTTTTGAATGTAATTTTGAATGGTCGTTTTACGTTAACTAGAGTATGATAATGTGTACTATGGAAACACTTCTGTAAGTCGCTCTGAATAAGAGCGTCTGTTAAATGCTGAAAATGCAAATGTAAACATAGTTGCGATCAATTTATAATCTCTAATTCTCCTCAGAAGTAACCAGGATTGGCACCCTTCGGATTACTATTCCAGGCATTTAACCATTAGGCTACAGCTTGTCCAATGCCAATAAGAAAGCTTCTATTTGGCTTTCAGTCAGTCAGTTTTAATTTGGTATATGGATACAATTGTTTATCTCCTGCAATTGAATATCTCAATTGAATATCTCCTGCAACACAGTCTTCCAGTCCTGGTTTTGTATTGCCCAGTTTCACATACTTCAATAACCACAGACAAGAGTGGAGAAATCTAATGTTTGCTTGATGAGTAGAGTGAGTAGAGCTTTGTTCCATCAACTGAGAGTTCAAATCCCAGCTTTGCTATGCTGCCAATGTTTTAGAGCAAGGTTCTTAACCCTCTCTGCTCCAGAGGTGCAGTATAATGGCTGACCCTATGCTCTGGCCCAAACATTCTATTTTATGGGAGCTGCCCCCAGTTAATCCCATTTATTCTGGCTTGAGACCAGCACTTCACTGGTTTATTCACCCTAATGACTAGGTGCGTTTAGGACAATTCAGTGTCTCCAATTAACCTGGCTGCACGTTTTTAGACTGAAAACACTGGGAGAACATGCAAACTTTACACAGGAAAAGCACGTGTTGGCCCAACTGAGATCGAACCAGGAACATCTTGCTGTGAAGTGAAAGTGCTACCCACTTACCCATATCGCCTAGGTTTGTGTTTTTAATAATTTAAAACGCCCACATGAACCCAATATGGCAACTAAAGGTGATATTAAATGTTTGTGTTTTTTTGTTGATTTCTTACTCTTTATTTTTGTCTGTTATTTTTTTAATTCAGGAAAAATAAGTGCAGTCATTATATAACTCTTAACTGTAACGGTCATCACACATTTAGTTTTGCAAGTAAAATGACCACTGCATTTTAAAGTTTGACCTGCAGGTGGAGACATTGAGTTAAAATGCTTGGCACTGTTAAACAAGTCCCTGGACCAGAAAAAAAATGATTGAATAACGTGATCTCACTATTTTCTCATAAACCTAGTTTAACCAACACAAATATGCAGCTTTAAGACCTTTTACTACTGTGTAACTTTTGGCACTATCATGCTCTTTCTAAGCATGATTTCACATTTTGTTGTTGTTAGATTCTTATTTTACATTATTTGACACAGATCAGAGAGCTTACATCTTTTCCTACTGCACCATACAGCTACCCACATGGTGAGACACCCACACGATCACCCACACAGTCCATTTCAGAAATGTTCAGGCATGTTAGTACAGATCTGTTAACTGTGAAAAAGCCCAGATGGATCTTACACAAGCTTTAAGTATCCCAGAACCAAAGCACTGGACAAATCCAATGCGGAGGATGCAAAGCCTTGAAAAAAGTATTTGCCCCTTCCCTGGTTAATTGTATTCTTGTTTATTTGTCACTTTTAAGAGTTAGATCATTGAACTACTTTTAATGTAAGACAAATATAACGTTATAATTTAAAATGCAAGTATGTGTGTTAAAAGTCCTGTGACTCAAGTAAACAGTGAGAGTCATTATACATCATTGGTAAAAAGAATGCAGGCAAATTAAAACAATTCTCCCAAAAAGCATGGACCAAAATTCATTTACAGCAATGTGAAAGACTTATTGCAAGTTGCTGTTTGAAGGCTAATGATCCTAACAATGATGGCACAACCACTATTAGGTTTTTCACATGGGTGATATAAGTTTGGAACAAATCTTTATTATTGAAATGATTATTTAAATTATGTCGTATATTTAAAACTAATTACAATTTGTTTTCAAATATTTAGTTATGTCTGAAAACAAATCCCTGCAGTCATGTTTATGTATATAAATTCTACCCCAAGAAAAGGTCACAATAAAGATTAGACTTTAATTTCCATATTAAGATATCTGATGTTTTCTAAAATATATCAATATAAAACATCCAACATGATTTTGATTGAACTTAATACTATAGTCCTATTTAATTTTGTCTGATCGTTAAACATAAATGTGTGAACCACTATGTTGTGAGAAGAAGATTTCTAGGATACATACAGTGAGAATATTAGATTGACTGTGCTGACCCTGGCTTATTGGGGTGTGCACAAAACCAATGGCTCTTTGAACTTATCTGATGGACAGATGAGCCAGGCCAGCTGTCCACATGTAGAGGAGTCAGCTTACTGCAGCATGATAGCCTCCCTCAAGAGACAAGAGCAAGTGGACCATAGTGCATGTGTCCTGTAGCATAAAATTACATGTTCATACCAACTTTACTGAGATTGTGGGAGTTTAAACATAGTTATGTACGTCGGAAGCCTTCATCCTCTTAATGAAATACCAGTTAGGGTGAACAAAACCATCCAATAAAGATCCATTTGTAGTTTGGCAGACAGATCTTTAGTTAAAATGTCCTGGTATTTCAAAACTCACTGTGTCCACGATGCTCTCAAGAGTGACACGGGGCGTTTAAAGAACAACTATAACAACACAGAGCTATGTGTTGACCCACAACACCATTTAACATTAGGCATCAGATTCTTAATGCTGTCATTTCTTTGTTTTGGAAAAAAAAACTTTTCTAAAAGACTTTCTGGGTATAACATTTTCAAAACAGAACTGTTTATAACTCTTCAGGTAAACTGTACTAAGCTTAGCTGAAATGGATCATATGTAGATTCACACAGCCATAGCTACATTTACGGAATTGTTGCAGTATAATCAATACATCATATGTATTTCATGTATTTTGAAATGTGATTAAGCCACAACCATTGCTAACAGGTGTAATCCATCACTTCCAAAAGAAAACATCATTCCAACTTTAAACAACAGTTTAGGAAAGGCCATTTTCTTGTCAACATCGACTTTCTTCGCCAACAAGAGTGCTCAGCCATACAAATGCTTTTTTGACCGAATATCATTTTTTATCAATATTTATCTGTGTTTATAACCAGCACTATAATGCACTAGTTTATGCATCCTAGTGGCTAAGGTGCCATCCAGCAGACCGGTGGCAATGGCAAGTTTCAAACCGGGGAGCTCAGACTAGGTGTAGTAAATTTCTTATCGTTAATGATATTGTATTTGATGATCGTAGTAATTACACTTAGAATGTTCCTTTTTGTTCGAATCTCATTCCTTTTGTTTTAATATTGGCGTGTTAGTCACTTGTAAAGCACTTGGATCTACAATCAGAATGTTTCAATATAAATAAAGCATTGGTTGGTTGACTAATTGATTTGTAGAGAGATTGATCTGTACAGAGCAACAGCTGACTCTGATCATTCTCTGAAAGCTCTCTTTGTTAAGCTCCAGTTGCCCCTTGTTATGACGCACATCTTGAAGCCTGCAGTGCTCCAGCTGCCCCAAACATAAGTACTCTGAATGTACTGGGCAGTTTGGACATATGTTTCTCTAGCTCTACACCGGCCTTTTGGCTACTGGCCTGCTTCCATTAGCTTCACACAACACTGAGGCTTCTATGAATTCTGTCACCTCATAGCTCACACAAGGATTCATTCATCCTCTTGCTCCTGAACTATCAGACCAGACTATTTAACAGCTGGTACGCAGGCTGAAATTTTACAACCCTCTCAATCATCTGCCAGACTGCTGCCAATTTATCCTTCTCAAATAAGTGCTTTATTTGGATTAAGGTGAAAGTAAATCATGGTGGTACCTGAACTACTATAAACTTGGACATGATATATAAGGAAATAACTTTCATCTATCTATTCAGTGTTTGTTCTGCATAATTCTAGCATTGGGTTAATCACTACTTGATTACACTGGACAAGACACTAAGATAACTATGCAGCAAAATTATTCCGTCATCTCTTCAATAAGATTGAAGAATAAGATTAGTTATTTATATAAAAGTGTCAATATCCATTTAAATATGTTAAGACTAAAATAGAGACAATAATTAGTGAATAAAGTTGTGTTTTACCTTATACGTTCATGTTATACTAACCAACGTTTAAAAATACACCAAAGCCAGTAGCTTACTTGCGACTAGCTGAGTCAATTATCAGACATGATCAGACTGTACTTAATGAACTCTCAAGGATTTAGAAAACTAATTTATTGTCATAATGTAATATTTATTTGTTTCATTATTTCTATTATTTTATTATTCAGGGCAGAGGGGACAGAGGTAGAGTTTGAACCAGAGATCTTCTGCTTACTAAAATGCAAATTCTAGTACCGTAACTGCTAGTCTACATCTGCCCAACACAAGCTCACAGCATCACACATTCACTCTCGACTACAACAACAGCATCCTCTTCTATTCTGAAGATGATCGGATCATGGACATGGAATTTGAAAACGAGTGTTCTTCTAAACAATTTTAAATTGACTGCAATGTCACACGTGGTTGAGTATTCAGAAGTGTTGCTCTGTAGGAGGTGTTACAGTGCACTTACGACAGCACTTTACAGCTCTGTAAATGGACAGAAGGTGCCTCATCCCCGCCTTTCCTCCTCCCCCTTTTCCTGTTTACAGTGAGCAATGCTTTGGTCATGTTGACCATAACAGATGAGCAGTTTGTCCACTTTATAGTTTAAGTGTGTGTGTGTGTGTGTGTGTGTGTGTGTGTGTGTGTGTGTGTGTGTGTGTGTGTGTGTGAAGAACAGACAGGAGACACAGGAACATCAATCATGTTGGAGGACAGAGTTTTGGATGAGACACATGACCAGGGCTCCCCAGAGGGTCAATGCTTCACTCACTTACGGTGTCAGAAGAACAAACTGAGGAGTTTGCTTGGCATCATGCTGACTCAATGACTCAACACTCCTATTTTCTCTCTCCTTCTGTCATCCTTCTTTGTTTTTCATATGATTTGAACCAATTAGCTGAATCCACTGGATATGAAACACACATCAGTGCATTGCATTCATCATCACAGGCTTCTATAAGATCTGCTGGAATTACTGGCTGTACATCATGTCTTGATTTATTATCCTGCAGGAAGGCTCATGACCTGTGACTAGCACACAGCTTTCTGATAATGATTTATTCATTCCATTTCAAAATAGTTTGATAATCTCCTAACTACATTGTGCTGTGCACAGATTCAGAGTAGCAAAGCATCCACAATATACACCACTGAGCCTCCTTCATGTGTAGTAGTGTCATGATGTTCTCTTCACTTAAAGCTTCATTTTTTCATCCTGTAAACATAAATATAAGAAACCAACCAAAAATCTCCAAAGTCTGTTCTCTCTGAAGGACTGTGGTTTTGAACATGCATTGTCTAATTGTGTGTTACTAGTAGTAGTAGAAGAAGTATTCTCAAAGGCGTCCTAACCCTAATTGGAACTGTATTCAATACAGACAGATGGTGAAACAGCTGTACTTTGGGCTTTGAGGTCTAGTCATCTTTCAAAAAAATGTTTTCTGTTCAATTGTGGGCCAACTTACAGCCATGAACATATAATTTTGTTTTACCATCACTTTACACTGGTAAAGTGATAAGGCTTTCACTGAATTACCTCTAACCCCCTCCCCCATCATGACCGTTAGTAATCGTGTCTTTATCTAGATACCTGATCTTGTTCCCTTAATGTGTTCTAGCTTCCTTCTACTGCCCAAAACATGCTTAAATGATCTTTAGTCTAAGAAAATGAGTTTGTGTTGCCCCTGCAATGAGTATGTGCCCTGTCCAGGGTGTTTGTTTCTGTGGCCCTCAAATCTATATAAATTTACAAAAGCACTGCACTATAAATGATAAGCTACATTAATGTTAAAGACTGTCCAAAGTCCTCACTGTAATTAACTAACTGAAAGAATAATGAGAAATGTGCTGCAAGATGCATATGCCATCTTTAGTATGCATTACCTCATAGATAATCATGATAATATTGTGAATTGACAAAAATAAAACAACTTAATACAACTACATAATATGTAATCAAGCAGGAAGCTCTGAGCATAGCATGACAAAAGGCTGCAGCACATAGATTCTCATTACAGCTGCTAAATTGATAGTCTGTTGAGCACAGGCCAACAGGAAAAGCTAAGCATTGATGGATTGGGATGCATCCATACTCATTACAGCTAATTGAGTAGAATCGAGTGAACATGCAGTAATGTCTTATTTTTTAGCCGAACTCAGCAGTCTTCAATAAATGCTTATTGGGCCGAACACTGTAGGCTTAGACCTCTTTAAAGCAAAACATGAGATCATTGCAATTACTCAGTTCAGCCTTCCACTTAAAATAAAGCTTAACACAACACCAGAATGCTAATCTCACTGCTCACATTTTTATTGCCCAGTGACACTAACATGACGACGTATTCATAGTACCATGTCATTGTACTTTCCCTGATTTAATGTGAATATATTGACTTGGTCAGAGGACTTTATGTGAAGATAAAATTGAGCTTTTTTTCCTTGTTCTTGTGGCCACTCACGTTAGGGGTGGCCTCAGAAAATTGGTGGAGAAAACCAGAGCACCCTGAGGAAACCAACCAAACCTGGAGAGAACATTCAAACTCTACACAGGAAGGACTCAGCCTGCCCAACCTGGACATCAAACCCAGGACCTTCTTGGTGTGAGACAACATTGCTACTCACTTAGCCACAGTGCCGTGCAAACTTGAAAAACAGATGATGTTGCAGCTGTTGTATTTGAGCATTATGTAGGTTCTGCTATACCAATATGTGTGTCATATTACAAGAGGTTCTTGAAAATGTTTCCACACTTTTTAAAGCTCTATATATCATTCATATATCACTGTTCAACAGTCACTTTCCTTTGTGACACATTATTCCAAGCATCATTCCATTTTAATACCATCAGAAAAAGTATTTCTGGTTGAGTGCTGATTTTGCATCATACTCACACAAGATTTTGATATTCCTTTTCTGAGTGTCCATAAATGTGGAAATGAGATGGTGCTGAAGCAGGACTATAAGCTCTCTCTGACACGACCGCTTACTACTCCTCCCATTCTCACCATTTTCAACCAAAATATATAAGTGCTGAAAACATTTTGAAGATCCTGCATACTTTTAAGTTTACCTTATTATGTATTATCAAAAATCAAAGACTTTTAAATTAAACATATTTGCTGTTTTAATAGAAAAAACTGCCATTAAATAAACAAAATTAAACTTTGGCCTAATATACTCTACTTTAGATCATTGTGCTATTTTATCCCAGTATTTCTAAATAATAGTCTCAAACGTTTCACTCATTTGTCAGAGTTGTCGATTGTAATGAGCGATATGAACATATGGCAGGTTTCGAAGGTGAAATGAAAATTTTAAGATGTCAGTTGTCCTATAAGTGTTGTTAATAGGAAGTCTTGTTTCATATAATTCGTAGCCAACATATTCAATTAACCTGGTATGTGTTTAGCTAAAAAAATACACATCCTACATTATCAACAAGCAATCTTCACTTATATCCTCTCAAAGTCCCACAGGCCATTTCTTGATCCTGTTAATGGTACCTTATGTCATGCATATTATAGTGACCCATGGAACCTTTTTTTACTCGCATATGTTGGAAAACCACAAATCGTTATGGATCATAAAGTGATTTGTCTTTCCACTAGCCTGGCTAGAGTGAGCACTGACCTGTGCAGACCTCACTTTACAACTCTGATATTTTGGTGTGCATGCAAAACAAATGAGCTAATGTCCCTCCCAAGTCGAAGCAATTTCTTACTTCAATCTGTCATTGATAACAACTAGAGACTGGAGAGATATAATGTGTGATTGGTGGTCTGAGTTTTAGTGGTGGTCTGAGATGGAATATGCGTGGGTGGTGTCATTGGATCAATAAGAAAGATTCTTTGAATGATCTGAATTCCTGTGGTGCGTCTCCACTCCCTCCTGACCCCATGTAGACTCACTAATGGTCCATCTCTCTGGGGTGACTGACTGCTAATGTGCTAATGTGCCCTGCTTGACTTCTTCTTAATGCTAGCAGTGGCCTCTGCCCCTTCGCTGCTTCGGTAACATATGCTACAGACACAAAGGCGTAAGGGTGTGAGAGGCTCGAGTGTGAGGAGGATGAGTTGAGTTATCTTCGGCTTCAGTTAACCTGGAGAGTTCTACAGGATGAAAAAGACTTGCTTTTTTAAAGCATTGTTGTGGGTGAAGCGTGAGTGGTCGAGTACAATGATCTGGGCTTGAGGCCACATCAGGCAAAGAATGACTGAGTATACTGGGTGGACAAGAAGCTAAAGGGCCCATCCTTCTTTCTGGCAAATTTGAATATCTTATAAATGCGACAGCTTGAGGGGTGGCGCCAAAACAGTCTTGTAAAACAATACGTACTAAAACTATATGCAGGCATGATGCGCAGGGCCTGGCCGGCTTTAGCAAGCAGAGCCACAACAAAGGCAAATGCTATTCATGAGGTTTATTCATCGTCCCCTGAGAACTGCCAGCTAGAAAAACAAACCTCATGAATGTTAAAATTATGTTAACAATGAAACCAAACTTATACTGGGGAGTAAAAGAATGTTTGTTTATTTACACACTGCCATGCTTGTAAGTGTTTTACAATGGAATAAGCCCACAGGTACACTGTAGCAATAGGTATAATTTTTAGGTCAAGTCAAGTCAAGTCAAGTAGTTTTATTGTCAATTCTG
>JAYDZG010000015.1:19690257-19700363 GCA_034509265.1 Microcambeva bendego | reverse complement strand
GTGAGATCCACCAACGATGCCCGGCTGTTAACATATTGTAAATGTATCAAGTACAATGTATTTGTGTAGTAAGAATAACTGTTGCTTGACCTTCACTCATTCCATGATAATTAAATTAAAAAATGTTATGTATACCTTATTTCTGTGCTTCAAACCAAAGTATTTTTTAATTTTGGTGTGTTAGATTTGATAATAGTTTTTAACTATATGTGCATCTACATCAGAAGCTTTCAGTTTGTCCATAGAACACAACCCATGAAGGTTGGCTGCTCATCCATGGGCTGTTTAGTCATGTTTAGTGTTTTCGGCAAGTCTGTTTCATATTAATGGCTCATAATTACTGATGTTATCAGAAGCCAGATACTTCATTAGTTATTTCTTTATTGTGGGTAGGCTGGGATTTGGGTTGTGATATTTCACAGAATGTGTCAATAAAAACTAATTTTAACAATGCTGTATGTTATACATCATTTTTGCTGGGCCAACATGACAACTTTATAAATCTTAAATAAAATGTGGTATATCAAATACAGACCTGTTTGTTGCAAAAGAAAATTGGAAGTCTCCTTAATGCATACACATAGAAGACATGCACCACAGAGAGAAGCTTCCAGTCATCGTCGGGGGCACAAACTACTACATTGAATCCATTTTATGGAATGTTCTAGTGGACACTGGGGTGAGTACAGTCAAACTCAATTTCCAGAAACAAATTTAAACAATTGGTAAAATGCTTTAAAAACAATGATGTTGAATGTCTTACATTAAAAAAAATATTGTTAAATATAAGCAAATGTAGAATTTGAAAACTCTCAAAGTAGGGACAACTCAATTTTCCCCATTTATTACAGTTTTTTTTACACAACACAAACAATTTTAACCTACCTTTGCTGCAATCAAGATGTAACTAATAAATAAATTACAGTTTATGATTGGGAAATTAAAACATTTAAGAGTGGAATTTTTCTTCACCCGACATGATACTCCTCTTCCTGATCCACCATAAATATTAAATAAGAAGAAATACGTTCTATATATGAAGCCAAGCTTGTACTATGGCTGTATATGTTAGAATTAATTGGTGAATTAAGATTTTTAAAATAGGTTTTACTTTCTCATGATTTCTACTTTGTTGAATGACCCCCTTCCCCTTTTTCTGAATCAGTGACACTGCTTTCATTTATTTTAGCTTTTTTTTACTTGCTATCTGTTTAACAGCAGCAGAAAAAGGCCAAGGGTGCTTCATCTATCCCAAAAGCTGAGCTGGAGAAGCTGGGAGGTCCTGGGCTTCACAGGCAACTGATGGATGTGGACCCAGACATGGCATCCCTGTTACACCCCAATGATGCACGAAAGATTGCAAGGTAACTAGTGAAGGTCAAGATGCAATTTGGCACATAAATATTATTTGTGAGAGTCAAAAGTTTGACCTAGAAGATCTCATTTAAACATTTAGAACAAGATCAACATTTATCTTATTGCATGAAAATGTAAAATCGCTAAACAGAAACTTAACATTCTGAATTTCAAGGCAAATTGCATATAACGGTAAAAAGCTTGTTTTTTTCCCTCCAGTAAGCTGGGTAGGGATTTAACTATAGTAATCCAACATGTTTATGATTGGCTCTTCTCCCGCTGCATCCATTTGTTGTCTTAATTCTGGCACCAGTTGGCATGAAGCTGTGTCCACCTGTGAGGAAGAGCTGCATATGGCTGTGCCAGCCTGCCATGTTGCACATTGATTTTTTTTATGCATTAATTTTGGTTTCATTATCATCATGGGGCCAATTAACACCTCATCTTTTTTGGGTTGGGATTCTGGCTGCGTGTGTAATGCTAATTGATGCCAACACATTCTTGGTGATGAGTCCTGGTCCCTGATGGTGTCTTCTATGGATTTGGACAAAACTGTCCATCCTCTCACTGTGGAGTCAAGAACTCTGTCACAACAAGTTGGGTGTTAGAGGTGGGAAGGAGCATCACACCATCTCTGAATTCAGCTTGTTCCTTTTGAACACCCTACGAATACTAGTTAAACATGTAGCAGGTAATAGGCACTTTTGAACTCAACCAAGAAAATACTTGTTGTTATGTATAAACAATGTTAGTTTGGCAAAATTATGGATTAATTATGGGTGTAAGCACATGGCCGGCACAATACATAGCATGTCCGTGAGTTATGTCTGGTCTGTGTACTCACAAAATTTAGTGTGATAAACGTTAGTAGAACATGCTGAAGGTTGAAGTCAGCAACTCGTGTGGTATTTTTTACTGGCCATAAGCCTAACCTGTAGCTAGTTGGGCTCGGAGTGACAGTTCATCCCACAGCAGCTGTATGGTTCGTAGGTAAGGGTTTCAGGGGGACAGGGTAGTAAATGGAAGTCTTCCTAATGCACTTCCAACCAGTATTTGACATTTTTAGTCATGAGATATGACACGGCTATTTCTGGAAGATCCTTTCCACCCCAGTGAATACATGATCATCATGTATTGATGCACATGATCTGCCGGGATGGATTCATACCCAAATCAGTTGAGCATGCCTTCAACATCTTATATACCCACAGAGCCAGTTAATGACAAATAATAGTGTATAAAATATCCTAACCTCAGCATTGTAGTGGAAATGTGTTTAAACTAGTTAAATACTGAACATCAGTGGTTACTTTGTTACTATATCATAAAGTATGAGTATGCTCATCGGTTTTGTGAGGTTTATTTATTTATCCATAGAATCTGGATTTCTTAACGCTGTGCAAAATTTTGATAATTGTATTTAATTATTATTTCACAGACTGCTGTATTAGTTGATTGCTTGTCTATTTTTTGATTGACAGAAGTCTTCAAGTGTACCAGGAGACAGGAATCCAGCACAGTCAGTTATTGGAGGAGCAGAGAGAGCAGGATGGGGCAGATGGTCTCGGGGGTCCTTTGCGTTACTTGAGGCCTTGCATCTTTTGGCTTCACGCTGACATGGACGGTATGATAAATCTTTATTTAGAATCATGGATACTAAATCATGGATGAGTACTTCTAAAAAATATGTTGAATTACTTGTTTTACTGTTTGTTTTTGTAGCCTTAGATGAGAGACTAGACAAGCGTGTGGATGAGATGTTGTCATTAGGACTGATTGAGGAACTTCAAGATTTTCACAAGTGCTTCAATGAAAAGAAGATTCAGGACAACAGGTAAGCAATTACTCAGTACTCAGCTGTAGCCAGTGTGAGTAATTCAACCTTCATTACTTTCTACAGTACAACTAGTAGTTTGACATAGTAGAAAATGTTCACTTTCATTTAAAATGAATGATGATTGTGTTGGGTCAATGAGCAAGGTACTAATGTGACTGTATACCGATGCTGGTAGATTGTGTGGTACAATCAAATGTACTATTTCAGGACTGTCCAAGTTTATTTATAAAAATAAATCTATTAAGAAGAAACAAAAATTGGTTGATTGGGTGTTGGATTAGTTTTCTGCTAAATCCCTGTTAAATTAATGTGGGAATTGTCTTCATTGTCTGCAATCTGTGTATGGTCTGCTTCTCTTCATTGTATTTGTATAGTGATGAGACATTGGAAAGATGTTGACATGGAATTAAACTTTAGTTCTTAGGATGCATTGTTGTGAGATGCATCATTTTTCCCACCGCCGTGCCAACCTTTTAATGCCATTAGCGAACAAACCAAATGTTTTTGTTCATCCTCTGATCCACCACTGCTTTCATATGAAAATGTCTTCCCCTTAAAGCTTCTTTGAGTATCCAAAAAGGCTGAAATCTCTACATTTGGACCATAAGCTCTCGGACACTACAAATTACTACTCCTCCCACCCTCATATAATACAAGAAAAAAGCATTACAACTAGTTTGTTACAAAAACAAACAAAGAAATGTTGGCTATGTGTAAAGTGGGTTGCTGAGTAATTTTGAGTAATGCCTAGTTCACTTAAAAATGCCTTGATTTTGGCTCGAGGAATAGTTACTGCTTGATTTACTGGGCAACTTTTCTTTTTCTTGGCGATCGAAAGATATTTAATATCTTGATCGGAGTCGCCCAACTGGCAATAAGTGAGGTGTTGAACAACCAATGAGGACGCGACTACAGGATTAGGGGAAATGCAGTGGTGTAGTAAGTTTTGATACATCACATACATACAGTAGTTCTGACATTTTCGTTCTCTACAGACACCAGTGTACCACTGATTTCACAGATTGTGTATTTTTGGACGTGCCATCATTACATTTTCAGCATTTAGCCGATGCCTTCATGCAAAGTGACTTATAGGATAGTTGCAGTATACAGTCTGAGCAATTAAGGGTTAAGGGCCTTGCTCAAGGACCCAGTGGCATCCTGTCAGTAATGGGATTTCAACCACAGATCTTCTGATTTCTAGTCTGGTACCTTAACTGCTAGTCTACACTTGCCAATTAAGGGTACATTAAGCCCAGTGTCTCTTCTCGTGTTTATTTCCTTTAAAATAAGTACAAAAGTTTGAAAGAGCAGAGAAGCGTGTCTGTGATTCCAGTTTATGGTAGATCATGCAGTGTGAAAACCTAATCGCCAACAAGTCGTGTTGTGTGAAATCAACACCGATCTTAAAGACTCCTGATTACAAGAGACCCAGTCGTGTAGTGTGAATTGTACAGCAACCTGATGAATTGGAAAGTCGTGTTGTGTGAACTTGGCATAAAGTGCTCAATAAAGCTGTGAAGTTAAACAGACTTGATACTCTTTTCAACCCAGGCAGAACCAGTAGTAGTCTGAATACCTGGTATTGTGAACAAGGCAATATCTCAACATGGGCTCTACGCACTCTTGGCTCTACATGCAATACTTTTATTTATGATGGTATGTTAAGGTTTGGCACGTAGTCAAAATAAAGTTGGCAGTATTATTTGTGAGTCTAATTGTATATCCTGGATATTCAATAGCCAAACAATAGCTGTTCTATAGCAGATCATAATATGTCCAAAGGTGAGAATTTATGATTCATGAGGGCAACCACAAAACACTGTAATCATTATGAGCCCGCAATGTTAATCATTTAGTCCTGGATATGCCTTTGTTAAATGCTGGGCCCTTTGGAGACAGAATATATTGGCCAGATCTTAAAGGTTAGTATGGTGATGTGTTTGAAACTTAATTTAATTTAACAACAAGTAGAGTATGTCAGCATAGATAGTCTTAGTGATTTGCCAGGTTGTAGTTTTCATATTGAAACCACTTATTTAAGGTCACAAGACGACTTGTTAAAAAAGAATCACCTTCAAAGAAAAAGATAAACATTTTAACTAAAAGTAAAATGTACGAATTTTACATCTAAGTAAATTACAATTAATTACAATTAAACGTCTTAAAATCCCAACACTGTTGCAGTGATGCTTGGGCCCTTTAACTTTTGTGTAGAACTCCAGTACCTCGACTGCAAAGTTGCCACTATAATAAAAATATGAAACTCTGTCCATCCTAAAAGGTATTATGGTGACGTGTATAGACTGAAGTCTTTATTATCTGATCAAATATTTATTGATGTATAAGCAAATTTCTTGCATAAGTTGATATATTTAAGTTTTTGATTTTTGCCAATACTTGATGTTGTAACCACATTCTTTAATTCCACCAAATATTTTCATGACATTTAAATGTTGAGACTGTAAATTCCACTCCAGGATATTCCAGCACTGATTTCTTAGCCAAACTTTGGTGGACTCGGATGGGTACTTGGTGTCATTGTCTTGATGTTCTCCTAGTAAGATTGTTAAGCCCTATAGACAAAATGTTGGTCTTTTTTGCGGTTATGCCTAGTTTACTCTTCATGATTTTTGTGCTGGTTTTCGTTCAGTTAGATCTGCAATCGCGGAATAAGCTTTGCTCTCGAACGCTATGTGTGAACTGCTTGATCTGAGCGGCTCGAGACTGAAATCGGACATCTAGCAGATATTTGAATATCATTTGGTCAACTGGCAGGGAAGGAGTTGTAAAGACACAATACATCGGCACACATATGGTAATGGTTTATTTTTGACCTTATCATTTTTATTTTAGTACAATGCTCTTTACAAAAAATGTATTAACATCTAACTCACTACAGAACGATCCATGCTGTACGCATGGCCAAATCTTTCACTCATATTCATTTCTTTGTCCTATTTGCTTTCATGCTGCTCATTTTTGGCCACCCTCTGGACAATTGTGTATTTATGTAAGTTTAAGGTTTTAGATATTAAACCCATTGCCTTTTGGGTGCACCTCTCCAATTAGCTTTTGTTAAGACTTAATTTTCACTGTTATTGCAACACACCATAAACATTTGAATGGGTGGTGTTTATTTTACACAACAAAGCTAAATTAAATTATGAGTGAATAAGTTCCTAATGCTTTATTCATGTTGTCATACAGACTTTAGGATACAGATGAAGGTTTTAAGATCAGGGGTATTGTGTTTTAGTGAATGTGACTTTATTAACATCTCCTGCCACTACTAATACTACTTATATTTGTTCATTAGCTTTATCATATATGTTTACACATATTATATCGATATGTATACAACTCTAGAGTTCTCTATATGTTTAACACATTAAGCAGGTGGGCACTGATTAAAAACACCAAACCTACAGCCTGACTTCACAAGTATCAGACTGTTAGCTTAGTTTGTCAGATAAGGACTATGGACCATTGTAATCTCCAAAATAGTCTTAATACCTGTTAACAGTCACAGCAAGGCAGGAATAGGCGCTTCAACAGGCAGAACCAGTTTTCTGGAGCCGGTATTTAACGAGTTCTAGCCTGCAGTAGCACTCTGTGTTCCCACTGAGAATGTAGAAAGATGTGACATAAAGCCTCAATTATAACAAATATATACTGGATATACAGGCTTTTTAATGACATTATCTTTATAATGTTTAGCTTGTTTATTTATTTATTTATTTGTTTTATTTATTTTATGCAGGAATATTTTTTACTTATCAAACAGCTTATTGGTGAAATAATATAAATAATATTAGTGGATACAATTTTGGCTTTATTGGTTGTAAGGTAAACAGTATCAGCAAATTTTATTGCTTGTATTTATACCCACAACTCCATGGCCATTATACCCACAACTCTATGGCCATCATACCCACAACTCTATGGCCATTAGTGCATGTTTAAATGTGCATAGTCTATCTGACTATATGCTTGGCACCACTCATTGAGCATCAGTGTGTGTGTAAATGTCCTCCACTCACTTTGCACTTTTAGGAATGGTTTTGTTCCTGTTCAGTTAAAACAGTTAAAACATGGGTGAGGTCAGGTTTTAGTGTCAGACACTGATCTTCCTAATTATTCCAACGTTGTGGTGAATCGGACTAGTATTAGGCTCTAGTATTAGGATTAGTTTAAACAAACCTTGTCTTTAATGACCATACTGTTTGCACAAGGTGGCCGAATGGGTAGCACTGCCACCTCACTGCAAGGTCCGTGTCCTTTCTGTGTGGAATTCATGTTGTGCGTGTTCTCATTATGTCTGCTTGGGCCCAACATTCCAAAAACTTGAAGCCAGGTTCATTGGAGAAACTGGATTGTTTTATAGATATATAGCCATTAGAATACAAACCTGTGCAATCAGTGATCTGGATCACAATCTGCTGTGGCAGCACCTAACTGGAGCATTTATACAATGAGTGACAAACACCTGTGTTCAATAATTATTTGGGATGTTCACAAACTTTGGATCATTTAATGTATATGGTGTACATTGGCTGGTGCAATGACTCCCACTGGTACTTATTCAGGAAGTCAGGAACTAAAAAAAGGTTTTAAACCAGGCAGTAATCAGATGTTGGAGTTACTAAAGCATAGCTGAAAGATCATAGTTATGCAACAGTTCAGAAGTTTTACTTCTGGTTAACATTGTTTAGTTGCAACTGCCTGGTAAACCTTTCTTCCTTTTATATTTTAAATATGGAACTTTTTAAGCAATCTTCATATGTCCTAAATCTTTGATTCAATGTTTTATTTGATTGTACTGTTTTTTTTTTAAAGATCAAGGCATGGTAAATATTTATTTATTTAGTTATTCAGTGCTCAAGGTTAATCTTGTTGAAAGTTTATATTAAACACAGTCGTGGACAAATTTCTCTCTCTAATTAACCTGGCTTTATGTTTTTGGACTGTGGGAGGAAACCAAAGCACCTGGAGGAAACCCACGCAGACTGGGGGAGAACATGCAAACTGCACACAGAGAGGACCCAGACCGCCCCACCTTGGGATCAAACCCAGGAGTTTCTTGCTGTGAGGCGACACACAGCAAGAAGCTCCTGGGTTTGATCCCAAGGTGAGGTGGTCTGGGTCCTTTCTGTGTGGAGTTTGCATGTTCTCCTCGTGTCTCCTCACAGCAAAAAAAAAGTCCTGGGTTAGATCAACTTTTTTCAGTATAAAATTGTGAACTGATGTAACATACTCTAATAAAAAATCATTTTATAGACTATGTGGAGACTTTGTACCCTTAAACTTGATTTACCTAAGATTTGAGTACTCAGCAAGGGCAGCACGATGCTAAATTTGTATCACTGTCCCCTTGCAGCAAGACAGTTATGTTTGAGTCCTTCCTGTGTGGTCCATGATCTTTCTGTGTTGAGTTTGCTCCCTTTGGCTGGGAGGAAACTAGAGATCCTTGAGGAACTCCACACACAGTCCAAAACATATGGTTAGGTTTATTGGAGAGACTGAATCACTCTATAGTTGAATGCTATCCCTTTTCCAATGACAGATCAGATCCAGTCCGCTGACGTCATTTTAACCCGTTTTATCTTGATTCCATTAAAAATA
Organism: Microcambeva bendego; assembly: GCA_034509265.1. Taxonomy (NCBI): domain Eukaryota; kingdom Metazoa; phylum Chordata; class Actinopteri; order Siluriformes; family Trichomycteridae; genus Microcambeva; species Microcambeva bendego. The sequence goes on along the minus strand of JAYDZG010000015.1, from coordinate 19,691,545 downwards.
AGAGGTTCAAGCCCGTGAACTAGCGTTCTACTCTGGTCCTGTGGAATGGTTTTTCAGCGTGATCGGTGATGTCACCTGTGGGGATGTAGAGATTTGACTTTACGAGAGAAGCAGTAAGACCGCATGTAAGTTCATATAATTACATTATAACTGTGTGATATGAGGCAGTAAAAGCGACCCGGATTGAATGAACAACGCTTAATGTGGGAAAACGAGTGTAATTTGAATATTGCATTAAACACCGAGCAATTATAATAACAGACGTAAATGTCATGATTCTGTCTTGTAATTTTACTACATTTTTTCATTACGCTTTTATTCCATGTTATGCTTTTTTTACTCTCCCGAGAGGAAATTCCGATTTCTGAATGGCAATAAAGACATTAAGTAAATCTTGGTGTTTTGTATGTGTATAAGATCAGGTTTTATTGTTATTTCACATACATAGATAGAATAGTGTTTCATCAAGCGCTGAGTAAAGTGTTTATTTGCACAGAGGGTCGCGGGTGACAGTGATACGCAAAGTGCTTCTCAAACGGGAATGATCTAAAGAAAACAATGATGGAGATAAACACATTTACTCCTTATCACTAATAGTTGAGTGATGCATTTTGCATAAAAAACAAACATCTGTAACAACAGCACAATGCTCACACATGCTCGTACATGCTCCACCATCACATCACTGGTGCGCCATCTAAGTTTCTGTGTACCTTGCATCCATTTGAAAAGCTGGGAAAGGCTCCACTCCTTGTGAGTGAGGTGATATATATATATATTTTTTCAAATAATAAACAGCCACATTGTTCTGTGCTCTGCTTGAGCGGTGTGGTGATACATCATCAGAGAACATGTGAGACGAATCTACAGGTGCTGGCCATAAATTTTGAATATCATGGAAAAAGTTGATTATTTTTTGATTTCAGTAATTCCATTCAAAAAGTGAAACTTCTATATTATAGTCATTCATTACATACAGACTGATATAATCCAAATGTTTATTTATTTTAGTTTTGATGATTATAATGAACAATTAATAGTTTTGATGATTATAATGAACTTGATTATAATGGATTTAGAGGTAAATTCATTACCTCTAAAAATTAGAATATTGTGAAAAGGTTCAATATTGAAGACACCTGGTGCTACACTCTAATCAGCTAATTAACTCAAAACACCTGCAAAGGGTTTTAAATGGTCTCTCAGTCTAGTTCTGTAGGCTAAACAATCATGGGGAAGACTGCTGACTTGACAGGTGTCCAAAAGACGACCATAGACGCCTTGCACA
>JAYDZG010000015.1:19521760-19535967 GCA_034509265.1 Microcambeva bendego | reverse complement strand
GCTTTTTAATGGGGTGTTCAACAAGCTCATTTTCAGGTGCCCAAATCCTTTTGGCGCTTGGTGTGATTTAAAGTGTACCCCACACTTTTTTGTGTGACATAAGTGTATAACACTTAAAGCACTGGCTTAAAGCTTCGAATTTAAAATTATGTAGTGGAACCCAGCCAGTTGGAAATGCCAACATAGCCAATAATTACATACTGTCCTAAATACATACATATTATTCTTTATTCATTAACCAATTCGGGACAGAACTACACATTGGAGAGGGGTCAGAGCACTAGAACCATAGGGGAAATTTAGAGAGGTCAGAAATGTGTGTTGGGAAGCTACCAGAGTACTTAAAGGAAACAATCACAGACATGGAAAATTATTTGAAAGTCCCAACACACAGTGCTTGGCTGAAAGAAAGTGTAAAGTGTTGAGTCTAAAACTGTTGGTGTGTATTATCTATTTTTATTTAACACTGTTTCATGCCTGTATCTAGACTACTATGTTCATTGTTTGTCCAAGTCATCATTTTTGTTTTCCCATGTTCAAGTACATTCTTTTTGAACATTACTTTATCCGTAACATTTGTTTTTAATTATCCTGAGTGATGGCATTATCCTGATTTGGGCAGAAGTGGAACAGGGTGTGAATCCATCACAAAACAACACACACACAAACACACAAACTTTGGTCAGAGTCAACACAAGACAAAATATACTAGTAACATTGTTCTGGATAGTTCTACATCTAGCAGTTTAACTGGTAACAGGTTATAGTTCTTAGTCTTAGTTAGTGAAGCTGGTCATGACTCACCACTTTGTGTCAAACTTTGTGAGAGAATTGTCAGTCAGTTTAAAGTCTCTGAACAAAGGGTGCAAATAATTTAAGCTAATCTAAAATTTGTGATATCATTGTATTCAGGGAGTGAGGGGACATCTTTGTGTTTAAAGGTCAAGGGTGGAAAAAACTGTTTAATGTGTGTAATTTTGGTGTCCTAAGGTGATAAACTCATGCTAGTGTCATGGATACAGACACGTGGGCTTTAGTGTACTTTGGAAAATGATTGCCACTTAACACAATCTCTCTGCATCAAGAAATGCAACCTTAAACTTTATCATACAAAGAGGAAACAAAATTTTAATGTTGCGCTAAAATGCTCATGGGTTTTCTGGTACCCAAGCATCCCAGATAGACGGAAACACTGTGGAACCATATTCTGTGATCAGACAAGTCTTTTTTTTATTTTGGGACAAAAGAACATCAGACTTTATAAGCCAAAGATAAAGGTCCAAAAAAGTCCAAAAATCAACATCTGTGAAAACATTAAGGTTTGTTTGTTCGTTTATCAGGATTTTAAAGGTGGTAATCCTTACATAAGTTTCATCAGTTCATGAGGTCAAATCATGAACTCCAATTTACCCTTCTAGCATGTTTTTGGACTGTGGGAGGAAACCAGTGCATCTGTAGTAAACCTTGACAGAACATGCAAAATCCATCACCTGGGGATTGAACCAGGACCTTCTAGCTGTGAGGCGACTGTACCACCCTAGGCATTAAGGTGCCTTAGTGCATGGTTATCTACCTTTCCAAAGGTTGTTGAGGAGCTTTAGATTTGTATTTTACAGAGACTTTGATATTATCTTTCTCGACATTGTCCAAGTTCCTTACACAGTGCCAGGCCTTATTCTACACAAGTTACAACAGTGTGGCTTTGTAGACATACATTACCTGGTCTGCCTGCAGTCCAGATGCGTCCCCTTTTAAAATTTGTGGCACATTACAAAGAGAAGAATCAGACAAAGATGACTTTGGAACGTCTTGTATGCTGCAAGAATGGGCAAAAAAATAAAAAAGCAACAATATATATCTTAATATAATATCTAATCATAATATCTTAATTCCTATAAGATTTAAAGTATAATTATATTACGCTGAGTATACAGTATTTGACAATTTGTTTTTATGTAAAATATAGGTTTAAGATGGTCAGTGAAAACACTGTTAAATAAAGATAAAGAGAATTTACAGATTTTATTTGTTAGTGTAAATTGTAACACCAGCTAGGCTGTCATTTTTAGGACTAATATCTTAAATCCTCACCATTTATGCACTTCTGGCATATGAGTTGCGGCTCTGGCCTACCAGTAGTGATACTATAAGATTGTCCATGATGAGCTGTCTGTTTGTGCTTTCATCTCTAAACTGTAAATATATAGATCTAAACAATCCCCCAGTTTACCTCACTTTTTTCAGGTGAGATTTTGATGACTAGTCATATATTGTTTCATAGTCATTTTCTATATTGCTCCTAATCATTTTTATTGAAGCCAGCTGGAGGTTATGCTTCAGATGAAAGTATATAACAGCTTTGAGATTGAGTCATCTTGTCTTTTATTTTCCAGTCACATACAGTCAGCAGATGTTTGCCAGTCATAACAAAACTAATTCCTTTTCTATTTCGTTCAATATATTTATGTCTCTCTGAGTTCCTATCTCATTCAGCAGCTATATTGTGGTAGGAATGTTAAACTCATGGCAGGGCAGAGTCTGTTGATCTTCACGTAAGAGATTAATGGATAGAAAAAGAAGGAGATATTCTTTAATAATAATATTATTTGCCATTTATACACATACAGGTGTACAGTACATTTAATCTTTTTCTCTGCATATTCCAGCTTGCTTGAGCACCTATTTATTTTTTGCAGCATAGTGCACGCTAAATCCCACTGTGCCCACTGCCTACCATAATCTTAGAAAGGAAACAGGCTGCACATGTTGATAAATAGCACCATCAGCTCCTTTAACACACTAAGACAAGAGTTACTTAAAGGCTGAAAACACTGACATGAATAGATTTTCACTTAGTTGCCACACAACCAATCTGAATCTTTGGTTTTCAACTTTACAAGCTACTTTATGTAGGTAATCTTATTTCCATGTGCTGTTTTGTTTCATTTGTTATTTATATATTCATGTATTCATTTATTTAGCCTTGTGGTGCCCCCTTAGTGCAGCTGCGCTGACAGAAACAATTTTCTCCTGACACTAATAACGACAGTTTATTGCAGGCTTAACATCAGCTTACACCATCCATGAAATAGCAAGAGGTCCTCTGTACATCCAAAAATGAGTTGTTTATGTTTTACTATTCAGTAGGTATTATATATATATATTTTTTCTGCTGCTCTGGTGTTAGATATTTGTGTTACTGACAAGTAATCATGATCTAACATGATGGAAAATTACCTCTGGCACAATGTCATTTAATAGCATTCACAGCAAACATTGCATTTTTTTCTTAAACATTAATTAGGTTTCACTTTTAGCCTTTAAAAATGTTCTTCTTCTAAACATTCTGAATCAGTCATAATATTACATTATGGAAATAGGTTTGACGATTTTTAATTGCATTTTGCAAATGCTTTTATCCAAAGCAGCTTAAATGTAAGCTAAACTGGCATGGGTATGGTTGGGTATTATAACCATTCTGTGTTTCCTTCTTTCCATCACTGGAGGTCAATATTAACTTTTTACAATTTCAGTTGAAAAGTAATTATAAATCCTATTAGTTTGGCATATGTTATGTATGTTATGTATATGTCCATTAGAATGTTCTCATTTCTGTGTAGTTGTTACACTAAGATGTTTTACATTCCAATACAGAATGTTTCATAAAGCCTACCTTAAATTGCTGCAATTTTTTAGATTATCAGCTAGGATTAGGGGTCTGGTTTAAGTTCACTCAGTTATAAATATACAGAGCCAGTTTGTGTTATATAATGAAATTTGGTATAATTAATTTGACAAAATGAAATCAGGAAGATTGGAAATACTTTTGATGGTGCAGTATTTAACCATAATACATTTCCAGTAGTCTAGCATTTTGGAGTTCAGAGAAAGATTTAGCGATTGTTGTTCATACATTCCATGATGTCACACTTCTATACAGTATTGGAAACTGCAGCAGTGCATCACACTCTTCTCCATCTAACCTTGCTGGTGTAGTGTTTAAACAGACAACAAAACATGTGCTTCCTCTGTTTACTACTGCTTGTTTACTAGTACATGCTTCAGCCTACCCTTCTTCTTCAATGTACAGCCTACCATTGACAGTTCAGATAAACCTTGAAGGTTTTAGGATTTCTTTGAACATTTGGGAAGAAGTGGAACCAGTTTCCTTTAGTAGAAAATTTAGCAAAACAACAAAAGCGCCTTTATTTGTCACATATACAGGTGCACATGTAAATGTATGCTTTGAATGGAGCTCCTGGTTAACGGCCTTGCTTAAGGGCACAACAGCAGTTGACAATCTTCTCATAGTACCATCACATAGTATTATCAATAAACGAACTGGATAGATACAACTAATATTTATTGATTATAATGAAAACGTGCATAATATCCACAATATTTCTATTTTAAAATGTAACCAATTAATCAATTGTATTAGTGTTTTTATAAATCAGTGCAGTACAAATGAAAGTAGGTGAAGTTTTTTTTAAAAAAAGGTGTTGTTGTTTAAGGTGTTGTTGCTGATTTTTCAGTGAGTTCAGTTTGTCAATGAGTTTCAGACCTCATTTTTGGTATACATAGTACTGCATACTTAGCATAGAGTTTGATTCCCAGGTGATTCCTGTGTTTCTTTGTGTCTGTGTGGGTTTCCTCTAAAACTCTAGTTTCCTCCCAAAGTTCCTCGCAGTTGAATTGGAGGTACAAATTGCCTTTGACTGTTTGACATTGAACTTGAAATGATCTTATGTAAGCAGTAACTACCTGTCATGGCATGAATGTAACCAAAATGTAAAAGAGTAAAATCCTAATAAATAAAATTAAATCAGTAGATGTTCTTAAATGTAGATGTAAGGTCCGCAAATAAAGAAATACAATTTTTGCTGCTGGAGCTCTTATCAATTAAAAAAAAGGTCAAAGAGAGAGGGAGGGCAACAGGGCCAGTGAAGGTGAGAGGGGGAAGGGAGATGAATGTGGTCCTCTGATTAGTCATCTACATCATCACACCTACATGGCCTCCTGTCATGAGTAAAGAAAAATGCTGTGGGCAACTGGGATCCAGCAGCTTGCGTAAGAGCATTGGTGCGTTTAGCCATTACAGTTTCTCGTCAAGTATTTAGTCTCCTTAAATATTTTATGAACTTTAATAAGCTTAGGGTCTGGGTAATGACTCATTACAACAGCACCCATTCATAATGTGTTCCATTTTTAAACTTCTGAGAAATGTTGCCAAATATATCTCTGGTTTTTATTCAGGCAAATACACCATGTTCATTGGCTTAATATGACACCCCCATTCCCAATATCGGGGCTGCTTTTCCCCTGTTGTCGATCCTGGTAGTTTCTTAGTTTCAAAAGATTGTATTCGCATTAAGTTGTTTGATTTTTATGGGGAAGGGGTGGGGGTTACATTGTGGATAATCAGATTACAAAGAAGGATCTAGATGGTAGTAGATAATAGAGAGTAAAGTAGTAGATAATACCTGTAATACCAAGATGCTAGATAATACCTGTTGGATGTGCTGTTCATAACTTAATAGATCCAATACATTTTTAAACCTTCAAAACCTCACACTAATGCATCAAAGTAGGTCCTGGGTTTACTACAGGGGAAAGGGAGATGTAGTCCATGACTATGTTCAATATAATAAGTAACTTCCATTTTTGTTGTAGATGTCATTTCAGGGTGTTAAACATGACATTAAATATTGAAATAAACAAACATTAAAAAACAGTTGCCTAAGTCTCTTTATGCATGTTTATAATGTTTTGGTTTACTTTGTTTTGATCTATTTTGATCAAGGATTCATACCTTTTCAGAGCATATCTCAAGTGTCAAAAATGAGGCATACTCTGAAGAAAACATGAGAGGGTAGGAAGTGATGTAAGCTAAATGCATGGTCAACAATGGGTGGTTACTCCTGATTAAACAACAAGCCAAGGCAATTTAATCATAAGTAGTTCTCCAAGACATCAAGTGACTACAAGGGCTGCCTATTTTACTGATCAGTACTAACAAAACCGTTTTAATGGAGCAAAGCAACGAAGGTTCTTTGATACCATCATGCTGTTTTGTATTACTAGAAATGGGACACATTTAATCAAAAAGTTATGTAAGCAAACAAAATATTGTGTGTCTGAGTTTTGTTTGTGTTAACACATGTGGATAGTAGGTTTAATTTTGGAGGGATAAATTATTTCTTTTAGTCATTTTCACCCTAACATCCCAGTATAAATGATTTAGTGGCACAATGTGTAGCATTGTCACTTAACAGGAAGAAGGGCCTGGTTTCAATTCTCCCCAGTCAGGTGGCCAGTATCCTGTCTGTGAGTTTACATGTTCTGCGTGTGCCCATATAGGATTTCTCCAGGCACTTCGGTTTCTGCCCACAGGTCCATAAACATGCAGCCTAATTGGCCTGTGACAGACTGGTGACCTGTCCAGGGTGTTTCCGGGCTTTTACCAATGCAATCCTGACCAGGATATAGTGGTCAAACACACAATACATTAATCAACCACTGTTTCATAGTAGTCTTGGTTTGGTTCTTTTTTGGGTGGCCCAGTGTGAATCACTGTTTCCTCACAGCAATATGTGCAAAACAGTCATCCACTTGGAGCTTGCTGGAGGTTGCATGTTCTCCCAGTGTCTGTGTGGGTTTTGTCTTGGACTTCCGGTTTCGTCTAACAGTCCAAAGACATGCAAGTGAGGAGAATTGGAAAAACAACATTGTCCATTACTGATTAATCTTGTGTAACCAGTGACGACCATCTCTGTCATGAATGTAACCAAACTGTGTAAAATGTTAAAATCTTTTTAAATGAATAAAGGTTCTCTTTTAATGTTGTTTTACAGTATGCATATGCTTTTTGTGCACAGATAAGTAACTAAACATGGGAAAACACAACAGCAAGCTTGCTCCAGAAGTTCTGGATGACCTGACCAAGAGCACAGAGTTTAATGAGGCAGAACTAAAGCAGTGGTATAAGGGCTTCCTGAAGGACTGTCCGTCTGGCATACTCAACCTGGAGGAGTTCCAGCAGCTATATGTCAAGGTCAGGAAAGAAAGTCATTGAAGCATTATACATTAGAGTTTAATATACTCCATGTGAAAGTCATTCAACGTTGTTAATACATTCAGCTGATGAGGTGACAAGATGCTGAATCAGCTAATGTGTCTGAAATAGCTAATGCTGGTTATTTTGTTGTGTTATAGTTCTTCCCATACGGTGATGCCTCCAAATTTGCTCAGCATGCTTTCCGCACCTTCGACAAGAACGGCGATGGCACAATCGACTTCAGGGAGTTTATCTGTGCACTGTCTATCACCTCTAGGGGAAGCTTTGAGCAGAAACTTAACTGGGCCTTTAATATGTATGACCTAGATGGAGATGGAAAGATTACACGCATGGAGATGCTTGAAATTATAGAGGTAAGACTTATTTATGTGGACATTAGGGATTGTACAGCCACCTAGATGTGTGCCACCCCAGACATTTTTGATGAATTTAAATGTTAAAGGGATATATGTGGCTCTCTGGGTAGCATGGTCACCTCACAGCAAAAAGGTTCTGGGTTCGAGCCCCAGGCAGGGTGGTCAAGGTTCTTTCTGTGGGTGGAGTTCTCCGTGTCCATGTGGGTTGCCACAGTCCAAAAACATGCAGCCAGGTTAATTGAAGAAGCTGAATTCTCATATTTGTATCTAGCTGCTATTATGTATAAACCAGTGCATTTTAGAGATTTTTGGAAAGTTTACACTTGTGTTTCTGTACTTTTTCATTATTTTAGCTTCCTGACGAATATTGTCAGTCAGTATTTGGTACTGTATAATGAAATCTATTTACCTTTAGTTTCTTTGTAACTGGGAGCCCAACACACAATGGAGTCATCCATATGCTTAGGCAACTTTTCTAAACATTTCACCAATGATTATACTTTTCTTTTATTTACAGCACTGTTTTGGCAATGTTTTTGTTTCAATTCATGAATATATCATTAATAAGGTTTGAATTAGCAATCATAGTTTAACATATAAATGCATTAATGCTCCAGATCATTACAGGCCTCTTCTTTTACATTGGCATTGCTTCTAGGCAATCTATAAGATGGTTGGCACAGTAATTATGATGCGCATGAATGAAGACGGCTTGACACCTCAGCAGCGTGTGGACAAGATTTTCAGCAAGATGGACAAAGACCACAATGATGAGATCACGCTGGAGGAGTTTAAGGAGGCAGCCAAAAGTGACCCTTCCATTGTCCTTCTACTGCAGTGTGACATGCAAAAATGAAGAAAAAGGGTCTGTGTGTGGGAAGGGGGGGGTGCTATATACTGGGAGACGGGGTGATAAAATATGTACAGACTATTAGATAGTAGGTTATTCAAAGTAGATGTGTTTCAAGATGTAAATATAGTAAAAATATAGTGAGAAAGCTAAATGCTTTTAAGTCTAAGAAAAAAACAGGAGATGATCAGAGTAGTCATAATAGATCCACTTCTCAGATGTCATATCATGTTATTGTTAGGCCTAAGTTTTTAAAAAGCTAGTAGATTTTATAACCTAATATTTATTCATGTTAACTGTAACATATGTGTGATTTCCCAAACAATAATTTAATTCATTTGATTAAGCTCCAACCATTAGTGAGCCTACAAAGTGTTTCTCCAAAACATGCTTACTTGTACATTTACAATGTTAACCCAGTTCATCCCAAGCAATACAGCAAATATTTTGTAATGACTAATGCACATTTTTTCATTGTTTCTTATAAAAAGATTGACTTTTACAGATTTAATTTAAATGTATCATAATTCCCCACTGAGCACCAAGTTTTAAAAATACAAAGCCTAAGATCAACATGATGAAAAAATACTAAAAATGCCCGACCAACACAACAACTTTTCATATTTTTGTTCCAGAACAGAAACATGTTAAAATATTTTTGTGGTAATCACTTGCTCACTGCAAATGTAGTAGTTAGGTGAACAAGCAATTGATAATTCTTTTAGGAAGCTAAAGTAAAATATGCTTTTTCATAATGTACATTAAGTAAACAGTAAACACACATTTTCATTCAGATTGTCTTTAAAACTTTGGCAGCTCTTCGTTCTAATTTTTTAGTCTGTTTTGTTAGTTTGGTTTATATTTATTTGCGCAATTGCCAATAGGCTTTTCTTACCAGTAGTGCATGACTGAATAAAAATCCATAAATGTTTAATTCTAGAATACTTAGACTAGACTTCCTAGTGCTGTAAATTATTAGAGAATAAAGAAGTCTGCAGTGTTGTAAATATAAAAATAGGCAATGCTCAGTTATCGATGTTTGAGATTTATATATATTTAAGAACTTTAGCAGCTGGGCTGATACCAAGAGCCTTAGATTAAGGCTAACGCATATGGTGCAATTGTAAAAAGGAGATTAAAGTAAATGAATATATTATCAAGAGATAGGCTTAGCTGTTCCACAGTGAAATCCTATTAAATTAACTTCTACTGTATTTATGCTTTCACTTATTCACATTCATATTTTGGCAAAAAAAAGTAACTAGCTGGCTGACATTTAGTATATTTTTGTTTGTTATTTATGTTTTATCATAAAGATACAAGTATGTATGTCATTTGTTTTCCCAGTTTTGTGATGTTTGAAGAGTAAAGGTGTGCCAAGTGAGTTACTCTCAATTGAGGAAATTCCATTTTGGTCAGGGTGAAGTAGTTTAGTTATATTTCAAATGGTGTAATATCCTAAACATTGCGTTGTAAGGAATAGGATTATTAAATTTTGCAATGAAAAAAAAAATTGGTGGGTTGATATAAGTTGACATTCTTGATATCAGGTTACACTTCAATGCAGTAGTACCCTAAGTTGTCTCGAGGTGATACAGATTTTAAATCAAATGGATTTTAACAAAGATTTTAACATTAAAATATGCCCACACCCTTGCTCCTTCTCTCAATATCAAACCCAAGTGTGCCAATCTAGTGAGGATGGGCAGGATGGAAACACAGCCTCTGTCATAGTAACTGCGTGGCAACTGGAGTGAAGGCTACAGGTAAAGATGTGCTGAATCACTGGTTGTATTTTGCTGCTGGACCTCACACTAAATTGATGAGCTGTAATGTCTTAGTGTGTTAATATCATACATCTTATTAGAACATGTATACCTACAATTCAAGACCACTGAACTTGCATATTTGATTTTATCTGTAGTTTTTTTTATTGTATTTTAAATATGGCCGTGTGTACCGAAACGTTACATTTGTTAAACTTCTAACACCCTTACATTTACTGCAGTGTTGTTTCTGATCACAAACAAGAACAAACCCAAATCACCCAAATAAATAGCAATACATCTTCGTTATATTGGCAAATCATGCTTCCATTTGAATGGAGATAGAGTAGCGAGACTAGATGTTGACTGATTTGGAAGTTTATAGTCATGATGCCATTTTAAGTGAAAAGCACGAACATGTGTACAAGTAATGAAATCAATGTTTCAGTAGAGTAACGTTTCATCAGAACATCTGTGCTGCATTTGTGTTTAAACTCAAATCTACATGCTTTACAGTGTCTGTCTGTGCAAGTGGGTGTTTTTTTTCTTGTTTTGGCTATTATGTACAGACGAGTTTTGTTTTTGTGTCAACAAGCAAGTGTAAATGTGTTCGAATTGGAGAGCAAGTGTGCATATGTGTAAGAATCAAACCAAGTCTTTGTGATTTTTGTCTTAGACGCAGTTCTCACCAGTTCATAAAGTATTAAAGCATTTTGTTGTCACTGGTGTTCTTAGTCAAAAGATCTACTCATCTGCCTTGTGCAATCTTAAAACGTTACGTCATCACAATAAAAGTGTATTGTCATTTTTCGTTTGCTTTTACTCTTACATAATGTCGGATTGTGTCTATAATATTCACGCCATTGTACATACAAGAATGTCGTTGCATTGAAACAGTTGCAGGTATCCCCTGTGTCATACTGCCACTCAGTGGTTCATTTTTAAAATTGTTAACCCAGTGAGTTTCTACACTAGAAAATGAACTATTTTACTTTAATAATTCCAAGTTTTGCAGTCATTTTTTATAGTGGAACTGAGAAATAATTCATGACGCTTTACTGTGAACGTTTATAATGAAAGGATCAACTTGATCAGTGTGAAATTTCACAGTGATGAAATGAAGTGTCCAAATTACCACCAAACATTCGTAGAAGTACTTAAAAATAAGCCACAGTTCATTTCTTCCTGGGACACTTAGTGGACCAAAACGAATCGAATGACCACAGCCCTGTCTGATTATTTCTGTCATTTTTATTTTGATCAACTGTAACGTATACAGATTTCAGCTGCTCTTTGTGAATATCTTTACAATGTGGCTATAGTGGAATACAGCATTTTTGCAATAAAATACATTTGCAGAAATTGTATCTTCAGACCTTAAAAGACCACAGCTTCTTTATTCACGTTTGGTGTGCAAATGTACTGGATTACATTTGTGTAACAGTACAGCATTGCAATTTCTAATCACTTGGTCATGTAGTGGAGCATCAGACTAATAAAAAAATAAAACTTAATAAGAACTTAATTTATATTAAACTGCATTTGATGGTTCATTTACATTTTGACTGCACTGTCACATCACAGCAAGAACTTCCTGGGTTCCATCCCAAGGTGGGCTGGTCCAGATCCTTTCGGTGTGGATTTTGCATGTTCTCGTTATGTCTGTGTGGGTTTCCTCCTACAGTCCAAAAACATGCAGCCAGGTTCATTGGAAACACTGAATTGTCCTGTAGGTACCTAGCCACAAGGATGCATTAACCAGTACACTGTAGTGCTGTTTCCAAAAACAAAAGAAACTAATCACATGTACTAAAGTATTCCCAGTGTTTGCCATGGCACATAAAATTGAGCTCAGGTGCATCCTGTTCCCACTGTTTTGATAACTTCCTGTGGTAAATCCAGTAATAAAGCAATTGGATTTGGAAAGGCACACACCTGTCTATATGAGGTCCCATAGTTGACAGTACATGTCAGAGCACAAACCAAGCCATGAAGTCCATTTTGACATCATGAGACCAAGACACCAAACAATTGATCAACAATACCTTGCCATTGCGAGGCTACAAACAGGATGTTCTTAGATGGAAGTGGCAACTAAGCTTACAGTGTTGCAGGTTGCAACAGAGATACAAAGAGATTGGAAGAGTCACAGAAAGGAACTACACGTCATTTGACCACTCAGTGCCCTACAGATAATGAATGCCAAACAACTCTAGGTACATTTAAAGGAGGTGAGAGGCACCCAAGTGTCACATCAGACCTGACCACACCACCTAGCACAGGCATAATCTTCATGGGCCAGGGAGCATTTAGACTGGACGAGGGACCGCTATGAGAGAGCACTATGCATCAGCCACTGTTAACCGTTGGTGGTGGTGTTACAGTGTGGGCTGGTGGGTCTAGTCAATACAGAACTTCCCTACATTTACATTTTCAGCATTTAGCAGATGCCTTTGTCTAAAGCGACTTACATTACAGTTACAGTATACAGTCTGAGCAATGAGGGTTAAAGGCCTTGCTCAAGGGCCAACAACAGCAACCTTTGAATTACTAGTCCTGAACCCTAACCACTAGGCTGGAATCCAGTCATTGTGTACAAAATATTATATTAAACATACTGAAAAATTATGATTCACTGTTATGTAGATCCCAGTCTATTTAAATAGAAAAAAAGTTGTGAAATATGTTTCTATTATTTTACTGTTGTCAAGTTTATGTTCTATATTTTCTCTAATGTCTGAGTTTAATTTTATGTAGTCTTAACTTTTCATTATTGTAATTGTAAAGCTTTATTTAAAAATATGTGTTATTTTTGGTACATTAAAAAATTAATTTGTGGGTGGCTAAATAATTTCAGTGGCATACATTCACTTGCCATTCAGTATCTCTTAATCAGTATTTATTTACATATTCTATCTTTCTTGCTTGCATCCCCACCCCACACACACACACACCACGCAGGGCAGCATATTTTTGCACAGACCTGCACTGTATGACTCATTCACAGACAGTGATGTCATAATTTATGCGGTTGCCATGGCAGCTAAACTAGACTTGGTTTTACTACTGTCATGTTTTGACACTAGTAAAGAAATTAATGTACTAATATGCACCCTACTTGGACCTGGTTTGCTATTCTCTTATTTTGTACTATGTATAGGTTTGTATGTATTTTAGTCGTTTGGGTAGGAGTCTTATAAGCAGGGAATAAATTGACCTGGCAATTGTTGCCCACAGTTCCTTGCAAAAACGCTCCAAAATCTGTGCACAGCCTTTTTGGATTTGGCTCTAGACTGGATTTAGCTATATTTGCTATTCTCAAGGTGTAGCCATTGGTTTTGTTAATGTGGAAGTATGCTTTGGGTTAAATTATAGCTTGAAATCTCTGCACTTGTTGGCTACTGTTTTAACAATGTGACTTGAGGGTTTTGAGCCAAAATTGAATGATCTTTGGAACTTCACTAAATCTTTAGTTCAGCTAAGAAAAAAACCCCTCAAAGCAGCACACTTCCACCGTCATGCTTCATGGTGTGAACGTCTATTGGTAATGCGAAGTTTTTCGTGCCAAACCACATAAATTACGACATTATTTATTTACTATGTTTTAAATATATTTATTATATTTCACATCTAAAAATATTTGTGTTTTTTATTCTTAAAGTAGTTATATTTTCAATGTGTTGGCAATACTGCAACTGCCGAAGCAGCCGTGCTAATGAAGCTATATTTTATTTCATTTGAAAGTCTGGCGCCACCTGGCAGTACAACAGTGATATTACATGCTCGCCAAATTAATTCGGTATCCATTTTTCCATAATAAAACATTTTTCATTTTCCCCAAATGTTTCAACCGTGTTCCACCAGCGCTGCAGAATATACAAGTATGTAGATTTAAGCAGAAGTGGATAGTAACGAATTGCATTTACTATTGTAATTGCAATTAGCTACATTTAACTACACTAAAGCCCCAAAATTCGCGGATAAATAATGGATGCAGTCCAAAAACGCCTATATAAGCCCATTATTATCATTTAAACCCCAGATATGCAACCAAAAACATTTTCAGTCGCTACTAGATAGATCGACAAGCAGCCTTCTTAGCTAACCATTCGATGGCAGATCCTGGAGCGGAAGCGAGCCTTGGAGTTTAGACGCTG
>JAYDZG010000015.1:19462114-19472647 GCA_034509265.1 Microcambeva bendego | reverse complement strand
TGGGCAGATAGGATTTTATCAGACATCACTCCAGGCACTCTACTCCTGCACTCCACTCTGTCTGCACTTTCATATTCACCTCTCTACTATATTCTTCATTACTGTGTTCACTCGACCCCAATTATTTAAACTCGTCTACTTTCATCACCTCAACCTCTTGCAACTTAACCTTTACACTTCTCTCCTTCTGATTCATTCACATGCAGTCAGTTTACACCTGCTAACTCCAATGCTTACGTACATATTTCAATGCTCTCCTCAGCCTGCTCCAAAATCTTGCTACAATCACGTCATTCATGATCAATGATCAAATTAAAAGTTCATTTCTTACATACATAATCACACACAGTATATATTTAACATGTCTTTGGCCTTACTTATTCATACTTCATTCTTCTTACTTCTTCATACGTTTGGGTGCTCCCATTACTGGTCGCCAAATCAGAACGTGGTGCGCTATCGTCTTGGCATAGTTTTCATGCCGGATGCCCTTCCTGAAGCAACTCCTCCTATTTATCCGGGCTTGGCCAGGTACATAAAGGATAGTACATTTTATCCAATTAACCTAGTAAACAAAAACAAAGTCCCCAGGGGAACCCCATGCAGACAACATGCACATTTGACATAAAAGGGACCTGGGCCACCCCACCTGGGGATTAAACCCAGGTCCTTGGGGTGAGGCAACAGTGCTGCCCCTCATGGACAGTACAACTGGCTGCAAATGCTTTTGATACTGCTCTGTCAAACTGCTCTGTTTGGGCAGCCATCATTGGGCCTGCGATTGGAAGGTTGGCGGTTTGATTCTCAGAGCCTACAGGTCACTACTGAAGTTTCCTGGAGCACCCAGCCTCTAAATGCTCCTCGGGTGCCATGGCTAGGGCTGCTCGGGGCACGTGTGCTCACTGCCCCCTAATGTTCAATAGTGTGTATGTGTGTGTTTCAGGTTAAAAGGACAAATTCAACTCTATGTGAAAACACAATGGTGAAAAAAGTGTTCTAAATTGACAATAGAGATATAACAGAAGTCATTCAAAGTACAAAATAGATACATCCTATTCCATGAAGACTTCTTCCTGACCTTATCTGCCAGCCTGTTTATGACCACTGCAAACAATAAGCTTCTCTGAGTTGAGCCTTGATGAAGTCCAACCTTAAAACTGTCTGTCATTCTACTGTACATCTCACCAGTGTCACATTGTCCTCACACACATCTTACACAATATAGTTCTCTATAACTCCTGATTTCTTAATACAATATCCCAGGTCCTTTTTAAACACCCTATCATTAGCTTTCACTAGATCTAAAAAAAATGCAATGCTTTTCTTCATATTACTTTACCATGAATGTTCTCTAAACAAACATCACATCTGTGGTGCACCTAGGTAATGGGTTCTGCTCCACCTGGGTGATGATGATTATAATAATGATAATAATAATAATGATAACAACAACAACAACAACAACAACAACAACAACAAGACAGTGTTTCTGAAAGGCTTTTTTACACCCTCAATAGGCACTCAAGCTGATAATGTAACATGTATCCTTGGACTGTCAACTACTTCAACTACAGTAGGTATTTTCTCAAGCATTTCTTGACAATTATAGAAAGAAAATGTGAAATTCAGTTTGAACTTTGGTGAATACATGGTTACAGGAAAGACAACACCTTTTATTTTTGTTTACCTGTGTGATCCTTTACAGTAAAATCACATCAACTGATTAAAATGCATCTACAGGTTTCAGAACTCAAAGAACTCAACCACTGAAATAATTAGCTACATAAATGTGTTTAAATCAGATTATTACAGTGTGAATAAAAATACACATATTGAACTAACGCAATGTTTTTGTTCTACACAATCACAAATGTATGCTGTACATTGAATCAATTACATTCCCCAATGACTGGTTTATCAAAATCTTCTGCATAACTGTCCCTGATAAAATAAAAACAAATAAGGACAATTAGTTCAATTAGCTAATGGCTAATCTACAAATGACCTTTGTATGTGTACTGGGTTATTAATCAGCAGGGAGGGGCAGTTCAAGCAGAGGCAAGTCATTTTTCACACTCAGTTAGGTGCATTAGGAATCATTCCACATCCACACTGGCTTTATCAGAGGTGTACAATCGGAAAACAGCAGGCTTGTGATGAGAAGGCACACCATCAGCCTGGCAGCTATTAATTCCAGCCTTAGAAGTCTCTTGCTGTGTAACTGCAAAGGAGTCTCAAAAAGCATGTTCCATGTAACATGCATATTTAATAAAAACACTATCTGCTTTTTAGTAACAACAGCTGAGCTTTTAATTTTTTATATGGCTACATCTATAACTGGCTGCAAACCTAAAGAAACTCACAGAAAAGTGAGCAAACTAAACATGTGCAGATTCCTCCACTTGCTGTACTGTATGGCTTGGGTTCAGTAGTTCCCTCAGATAAGTCACTGCAATCAACGGTATTCTAAATGTCCAAATATAATTTAATAATTTATTGTATGAAATGATGTAATGTAAGTATGCTATTTACACAAACACTGAAATAATTAGCTAATGTAAGTAAGTTAATGTAAGTATCTTGTTGTATTTGTAAGTATCTTGTTGTATATATATATGTTTTTATGTAAGCTAATGTAAGTATCTTGTTGTATTTAATGTGAATCACAACTGTGACAGACTGCAATGAGATTACCACCCACCCTGTGTTGAAGTGACATGCCAATAAAGTGATTTGACCTTAGCTAATGTAAATACCTTTATTTAAGTACTTGTAAAAGATTGATATGAACACATGGAAATTATGAAAAAGAATTGTGATCAATTTCTTTCAGATATTTTCAAAGATTATTTTAAGATGATGTGTTGTAAAATTGCTTTGGCGATGATACTTCAGTATCAAGCAGAATTTCCTCCTTATTGTAAGATTACAGCTGTACGATCACTTGATGAAATCAGCATAATTAAGTATCTCAGGAAACGGAATTCTAATCCACTTAAAACATTATGAATATTAATAAAAAAGACAATAAACAAACCAAGCAAATGGTCAATAAAAAACTAAGCTAATTTAACAGTGCATGATAACATTTTGTTAACAGCCGTGTGAAGCTTGATGCTAGGACACCAGGTGTAGACTCGCAACTGCAGGAATTAAAAATGAACCCTATTTGCAGAATGCTTAACAAATGTAGAACAAATCAATGCCTAAAAACTACAAACAAGGGTAATGAAATAAAAACACTTAAGGCTCAACCCAAAGGTCTGAGACAAACAAGCTCTCAGAAAAAGAGTTAAAAGAGGAAACCCAGAAAAAAGGGGCAACAAAATGGCAGTTCTTGATAGTCATATAACACCACCTCTAGGGCCAAGAATGCAAATTCGAAAATTGAAAATAGAACCACAAGGCTCTAAACAATCATAACCGAAATTATGATTAAAGCAAGAAGGTTTACAGTTGGAATCCATTGCCAATGTCATATTTAGACATATTTACCACGAATAGGCCAGTCAGCCACTCCCACTTGTATCTACAAAACAAAGTGTGGTAACATGTGCAGAAGGAAGCCTTTGTCCATCACAACTATGGCTCATATTAAAGGACTGCATCTGCACCTTTCACTTTCTTTTTGTCTCATACAGAGAACCATTGCTTGTGAAGAGTCTTTGCTGGATCACCATTTTATAACCAACCTTGGCACCCTCAACTGTAACCAATTCACCTGCTTATTGGAGAAATAAATAATAAAAATCTACATAAACGTTTAATTCTGTTCACCACGTTCTACATTTCTAAAGTGAGTTGCAGATTTAAACTAAAAATGTGTTTATTAATATACAAACGTCAGCCAGACATCTTTGTATGTTTGTCAGTTAAATAAAGGTTCAAAAACATGAATAAGATAACACACAATCCCAATTTTTGCCATATAGAGATTGCACTGCAAAAAAAAGTATGTGCGAGTAGAATGGGCATGTGTACTGGATCATTATACACATGTACTTACTTTTTCTTTGTGATATCTTTTGCACTCGGGTCAAATTTACTATTTTATGGAACTACATGCATCTGACATCCGACCTCTTTCTTCCTCCATTATATGATTTTGCTTTCTCTCTAACACACACCCACACACACACACACACACACACACTCGCATGCATGCATGCAGACACACGTACACAGTAATCTAATAATAAGCATGGAGAAGAGCATGAAAGCAGAAAGGTCATTTAAAGCGAACTGTAAAGATTAAAACACTATTATTCTTCTCTGTGTAAAAAAATTGTAAACGTTCCATTTTTTATTTTAGGGCCTAATCAGTGGATACATGATATTCTGCCTGAGTGGTAATGAGTTTAATGATGAAACACAAGAAGGCTCAGGGGATTTATCATTAAAGCACTTAGTCTGCTTGCTCATCCACAATGCTTTTACTAAAGTCGTATTTAAAAGAATACAATTTTTTACACTCTGTAATGGGTGATAGATGATAATGTCCTTAAAGCTTGGAATTGAGGGATATGAGTAGATAGAAGAGACACAAGAAATGGAAAAGACAAAGACTCAGTTCAAAGTGGGAACGCCTTCAAATGGGGTGTGTGATTTTAAATAGGATTAGGAGTGATTCAAGAGCTGTTTTAGATAGAAAACGACAACGGATGGAATTTAACCCATCAATCCCATTCCATAAGTGTAAGCCGAATAGGTCATGCAGAATATATGATTGTGCTGATTACATTCATTACCATTGTTTTTCTCCACTCCCATTATCAGACCCCCACTAAAATAAATCAATAAATATAAATGAATAAAGATAAATTAAAATGTTTGTTATATTTGATTTAGCTGATTTTTCATTTTGCCATGGATCTTTAGAATTTCACAATATACAGAGCTGAGTGAAAGTGAAATTACTGTAGTACATAGTGTTTATAGATATCCAGAATAAAGTAAAACCACATTGTAATATGCAAAACACACAAGGTGTAGTTTTTCTGTTTAAACAGATCTACATAGATTCTACAATCTACTTGATTTATTGTGCTGATCGTTGAAATTTATTATTTCAGTTTTTAAAATACATACATGGTTACACAGATTTATATAAAATACAAATGAATGACATCTAATTTTATTATCTATTATTGAATAAAACTGTTTAGAATAAAGTAAATGAAATGCTGAAATGAAATTTTAATAAACTGCACTGTAAAACGTCAAAAAGGGCTACGTCACAAACTGTATGGGTTAACTTAGGCTACAATAATAAATGCAGCCCGGGAGTGTCTTTACTATTCTAGTTTTACATTACACATGTGCATTTTCAAATTTGTGGTTTTGGGGATGGTTTTAGCCCGGCAATTATAATCAGCACAAAGCAAGAAATGATTTGGTCATCTGGAACACCAGCTCAATAATAGTCCTCATAGTGTTGGATGTGATGTTGTGGTATCGAGTTTCCAAAAACATCCTGGTGTACATTGTTATATGTGAAACAATGCTGAACAGGCATTGTATTTAATGTCAATGTCACATTGTGTTTGGCATGTTTTGATTTATGGATGTGTTTGGCTGAACATGAAAGAGTGTCAATCACAGAATAGCTTTTCAGCATTGGAGAGGGGAGAGGGAATGGAAAGAAAAGAGATAGAAACAGGGAGCAAAAAGTAAAATGAGAGTTAGGGATGATTCAGGGGATTAGGTAAGGGAGTGAGAATGCAAGAGATGAAGAAATCGAAAAGAGAAAGCAATTTAATGTGAATATAATGTGTGAGAGAGGAAGCGAGAGAGTGAGAGAGTATGAGGGGAAAGAAGAGACTAAGAAAACAGAAGAGATTTAATGAGAGAGAAACAGCAAAAAAGAGGCCAAAGGAAAAAGCAAGAGTGCAAGAGGAGATGCCAAGAATGAGTGAGAGAGGAATAATGAGTAAACGGGTAAGAGAGGAAGAGAGAGAAAGGAGTGGAAACAGGGATAAAGAACAGAGTTAAAGAAAGATTTCTGTACTGCATCAAAGAAACAACAAATTTATTGTGGCAAGACATGAAAAATAAATGATTTTCCTCCTCATCTAACAACTCACTTTGTCACTACACTGGATTAGCACCAAACACTATCAAACAGCAAGTGCATTGATCAGAGAGCAGCAATATTATGGAAGATTGCCTCAGGTAAAAAAAAAAGTAGCACCCTGCAGCAGAGGAGAAATGCTGGATGCATCTTAATGCAAAAGATACAGTAGTGGCAGAGTGCAGAGTAAGAAATGTACCGAGCAATGTACCAGGAAGTGAGAATGATGCTTCAAAGTTGTTAGTTCTGCCTTTCATGAAAGGTATTTTTAATCAGACCAAACAGCTTGTCATCAGAGATTGAAAATAATCTAATTAACAGCAATCAAAAATATTAATGACATTCATCTCTGATTGCATGGGAATAAACACTCAGAGAAGCATTGGTGTCAGGATGTCATGGTGCATTAACGGCGTTCCACATCATTTAGATTGACTGACCATGATGTGCATGTTCCACATTTAACCTTCATTGAGGACCAGTGCACAATAACCTGGTTACTCTCACCAGCGTACTTAAATGTATGATAGGTTGCTTATGTGCTTTTTTTAGTGTGCTGTAGGATCGTAGGAGCAGAACTGAAGTAAGAAAATCCTAATAAGATAAATAAATTGATTCCTTTATTAACATATGAATGAATGGATTCATCCATCTATTCAATCATGAATACATACAGACAGTAGGAACCAAAAGTTTGAGACCACTGAAGAAGAAGGCCATTATTTGTCATATGTGCATACACAAGTGCTGCAATATGTTGCCAGTACAAGTGCAGGCCTTATGCAACAGGTACAGCAAGATATTTGGTATGCATTTGGAACTCCTGCCATTTTTAATTAGTCAAATACACAACAAAGTTAGTTATGGAAGAAAATAATATTTATATAATTTATATAAACAGAATTCTTGATTACATCAAGTACTACTCCACAGCGACATCTGGTGGGGACAGGCCTATTGTATGCATTTACATTAGTGAAGTGCACTTTGAAGACTGTAGCCTTCTTTCATTAATCTATGTGTGTTGTTGCCCCCGACTCTCATACAAGTGTCCTGATCATGCTGATGCTTCGGTTAATAAAGATTTGTTAAGGGTAAAACTGAGTCTTCTCTGAAATAACATCACTCGACATTTATTTTTTTTCCAGCTAAAAACTCTTCAGCGATCTCCATTACCTGAACCGCAAATTAACCAAGGGTTCACTTTAGCACTGTACTATAAAATAATAAAGTTCATACACATTTTCGGTAGATCATTCATTCATTGCAATGTTGGATGTATAGCTTTAACTGCAAAGAATAAATAACAGTTTATAAAACATAATATTTGCAAGAAAAAAAATCAGTTCACTAACAGTTTTGGTGTTTTATTTGTATATGATAGATTTCATGCACAATAGTTTGGTGACACTTTAACAAGCAGGACACAAGGTGACATTTACGTAGTATTGCTCCTGTTCAGGCTTTACCACCTCAACCCACAAAGCAAAATGGGCACAAGCATGCCAGAATTAATTCAATTTAGTCAAAAATGTTCAAACTTTAAATAACTTTAGTAAGATTTAGTAGCTGCTAACTAAAAATTGCTTCAGATGAAAAATTTATTGTTCCAGTTGGGTACCTCTTAGATCAGAAATTAATGTGGCACAGTGATTCTGCCATCACATTAATGGCGGCATTGATGTAGTTCTCTCACTCTGTCATGGAAGTAAAGCTGGAACATTTTTACAATGAGATCACTTTAATAATTCACAGAGTGAGGTCAGGAGACAAACCCCGCTTATTGAAAACCCTTTCAGGAATATTCCTTCTTTTCAATTATACAGTCAATTAGCTCTGATGGAAGACGACAGGTTACACAATATGCTAAACAGAGTACAAAAGAATGTATTATATTAAGCATTTATCACAGCACAGTGAGATTTAGAATGAAATTCCTTCGCATTTGATCTAACAAAGGAAATACAGACAGATCACATAAATGAAATGCAATTAGATTGTGAGAATCAGATTTACCTACACTTGGGGTAATGTACTTGCTAACTAATGCAGGGCATCACAAGTAATAATCAATGTTATGCCATATTTATTTGAAACTCTTTTATGTATCATTTGGATAGTTCAGCAAATTAAATAGTTTAAATAAAATAGCATAATTTAAATGCTTATATGCTAAAAGTTGTCGATCATGTTTTGTCATCATACCTCATCATTATATATTATGCGACACCATGCTCCACAAAGTAATGCTGTTTCAGCAAAATAATTGGTCAAATTGTAGTATTGATTTTACTAGCTAGCTAAGGTCAAAAGTGTGTTTTACATTCCGGTCTTATTCAGTCTTAGTCAATATTTGATGTCAGTTAATGTGACTTTTCAGCTTTCACACTATAGCAGACAACTAAAAATGCTAGCTAGCTTATTGACCAGTGTGGGGTATCTAGCTGAACGACCTCACAGACCAACATATATGGCAGGTGGACCTACAACTACATTAGATTGTCCAGGTGAAGCAGTATGCTATGAATTCTGGTGTTGACGGTTGGCTGGGTGCCACTCTAGCCGTGAGGATGTTCAAACCAGTGCATTGTAGTGCCAATTCCAATAAATGGTCAGGTTGCATCAGGAAGAGTAAAAAAAAGAAAACTATGCAAAATCAATAATGTGTATCACGATTCACTGTGGCGACCACTAACACTTTACTGTTTTGAGTAGCCATTTGATGAACTGATTTAACTTTGTGGATTTTGTGTACCTGGATTATTAATTATGGATCAAGAGATTTCAGAGTAGTATACACACATGAATATACTTTTGGTTCTAGTGCATAAATACGATAGGCAATAAGGGACACTAAACAGGTGATATAAGAGAACATTTGTCATTAGTTGAGATGAAAGTAGTTTTTTTATTAGTATTTAACCAAAGGCAGTAGACAATGTGTGGTAGTGCACAAAAATAGTTACTTTAAAGGAAATGAGAAATGAAAAATAGTTGTTGACTAGAGGCATTCACAGTACAAGCAATGTGTGGCTAGTTTTGACTAATGATTTACCCTTAGTGCTTTTGTGATGTAACTGAAAAAACTTGAATAAAAAAATGGATCTTCCAGCTTTACAGTCGAAGCATAATCAACTAATAAATTACATGTTCATTTGATTTAGCAGTAATTACAGATTATATAGCAAGCACTTGTGCTGGGGAGGATGGTTAAATTCGCACATAAAGTTTTAATATTAGGAATATGCATACAAATGAAGACAGGTGCACCTTGACTTATTAGCATTTGAGGAGTCATTATCAACTCTTCTCATGTGTACAACAGGCTATGACTTCCAGTCAACAAACACGTATGCACATTTTATTGGGTTTGCAATAACACATCTGATGATGAAACCAATTAAGTTTTTCCGATTACACACCGCTCAAATGATTACAAAACCAGTTTAGCTAAAATTGAAACCCACAACGCCAAGACACGTAGGTTTTAGAATTATCTTTTAGATGTAATAGTGTACCACTGAAGAGACAATAGTGCAAGCTTCATAATTGCTAAATGGTACCTTTGGAACTAAATATATAACTAGCTAATAAGTAAGTTTCTATGTAATTCACAGAAAATTAATTAATTGTGAAATCTGCAATTCAAAACTTCAATTTAACCTTCACAATGCCTTCAAGTACCTCATCTTTTTAATCAAGATGTCGAGGTCTAAAGCAGCTAAGAACACTACTCGAATGGACCAATTCTGTTGATGCAGAGGAGGTGTCTATGAACACACACACATATTTCCTGGGATATTATAGGTTTATTTTCAACCATTAAGGTACGTTGTGCTGTTTAATGGAGCTTTGATTTGTTTAATTATTTAGTTCATGAGTGTAATGTATTGACTGCTAAAGTGTGTATGTAATGATTTTGAAAACATGTGAAGTAAAGTTAATTCACATTTTCCTGTGAATTTAGTAGGGTTCTAAGTATACTGATAGCTCTGTTTTAGGTTACTGAAGAGGTACCACACACATCACTAAATTATAAACCAGTGAGGCTCATTCAGGTCACTTCTAGCCAACCCTTTACACACATTTTAAATTTAAAATCTCTATGGATAATCACAATAATAAACAAGAAATTACAGTACTTATCGTAAAAAAAAAACTATAAATTAAAAATAATTATCAAATAAAAAAAGAATAAATAAAAATACAGAAATGACTTGTATTCCTGCACTGTATAAAAAACACACATACATGTGAAATTCCCTTAACTCACCAACAATTTGATCAATTTCATGGATCTTTCTCCACTGCCAGTAAATAGGTACATCCTGAATAAAATCAGCTCTCTCTCTCTCTCTCCCTCCCTCTCTCACACTCACACACACACACTCACTCACTCACACACACACACTCACACACACACACACACACACACACACACACACACACACACACACACACAC
>JAYDZG010000015.1:19443403-19455500 GCA_034509265.1 Microcambeva bendego | reverse complement strand
TAGCCGCTCCGTCCTAAAAGCCGCAGTGTTCAAAGTGCAGGAAAAAAGTAGCGGCTTATAAGCCGGAATTTACGGTAATTAATTAAACAGATTATGTGAAAAGAAAAAGGCCTTTTTTATACATTATCTTTTATCCCTTTTAGGGCCATGGTTGTTAGGCTGGTTTTCCACTGTACAGTTATCACAGAACATGATTACACTAAACATGGCAGTATTTCATTACATGGCTTTAATATTTTATAGCACAGCCTTTGACGGCAATGGTGATCAAACATTTCTTGAAATAATTTTTTTAATATGATCATCCTTGTATGACCAATCATGATGGCCTCACCTCCTAGTTCCTGCTTAATATTGATATTTTAAGATGGTGTAACTTTTAATATTCTTTGAACCTTTCACTCAGTCGCTGTCCAAATTTTTGAAGCTTGTTGAGGACAAATTTAAAATGCAAACATTACAAACAAATAAAAACTTTCAATAATTCTTTTTACAACCTAAAATTATATTCAAAGCCTTCCCAGATTACAAATGGCTGTTAAACTGTGTACATAAGTGTACATAGTCACTGTCTGATTAAAAATATGTACAGTGAACCCCTGCTTATTTGTGGTTTGCAGACTCACTTATTCGTGGATTTGTTCTTCGAACCTAATGTGATTACAATAATAGGAGTGAATTTGTGTTCATATAAGCACTTGTTATAAGAAGTTTACATTAAGTTTGCATGCATATGTTCTAGTAAGCTATCTGCTGACTGCTATCTGTCAATTGCCACCAAAAACTAACTAGTTAATGTAAGTTTTAAAGAAAACTCTTTCTCAAACTAGAAAATTGTTTCTCTTACCATGAGTGTTGTGCAGTGGTAAATGTGTCCAAATATTATATTATAAACAATTAAAAAAACACATTTTACATATACATATTTTTCCAGTCATAACCTTCAGTTATGATTCTGTATTTGTATTTATGTTACAGTAAAATGCTAAATTGAATCCATAATCTGTATCGGTCAACAAAAGGCTGAATAAACATGTTGGCTATATTTTGGAAAGGACAAATGTTGCAATTTTATCCTTCTGAAAACTTTAGCCTTTCAAGTGGAAATTAGTTTAAAAATGAAACTAAAAAAGTCAATTAAAAGTCCTTAAATGAAAATAGAAAAATGAGGTGAGTAGGGTGGGCAATTTTAACTATAACTGGTTCTATGGATATATATACTTTGCTAAATACTGCATTTCCATTCATTTAATTTAAGCTCTGTAGTTACTGGTTGAGTATGTGTGTGAGAGAGAGAGAGAGAGAGAGAGAGAGAGAGA
Source organism: Microcambeva bendego (assembly GCA_034509265.1). Lineage (NCBI taxonomy): Eukaryota > Metazoa > Chordata > Actinopteri > Siluriformes > Trichomycteridae > Microcambeva > Microcambeva bendego. The sequence continues at coordinate 19,454,181 of JAYDZG010000015.1, read as the reverse complement.
GAGAGAGAGAGAGAGAGAGAGAGAGGAAGTGAGGAGAAAGCGTGACATACTTCAGGGCTTATGGGGGTGTATGAGCTCAGTAATATATGTAACCTATTGTCTCATTCATTCAAACTCATTTCCACTCTTATAAAGGAAGCTAATAAGAGAGCAGTGTGTTTAGGTGTAAGAGTACACTTAGGGCAGCATGACATGGAAAGATAACATAAGCAAGAGAAAAGGACAGGACAGCACATCACAGGAAGTTATGCAATGAAGTACACTAGATAAATATGTTAATGGAATATCATTAAAGCTCATTGATTATTTTATTTTTTTACTGTACACACATCAAACAGATTTAACAAAAATAATTCTAAGTGAATGTGTCAAGGATGACAGTGGAATGAAACCATTGTTGCATGAATGAAAACCATTTTTGTATTAAAATGATAATAAAATAAAAAATATATGACATTAATAATAATCAGTAATGTCACATCAACATAGACAAAATAGCAAGGATATTTTAAAAATAATAAACTAAGTAACTACACCCTAAAGCATGATTTTTACATTAATAGCTGAAATGTAATACTCTGTAATAATAAAATATGAATACATATTTATAAACTGTCAAAATAATGTTAAGCAACAAAATGAAATATTCTTGTGTTGTATGATAATTAAATAACACATAAAACAATGTGCCTGTGAACCAGGATACCGCTTCCTTATCGTCTACCTTGCACTGGGCCTCATTCATGAAATGCCAGCAGAACAAATGTGTGTTAGTCCGTTGCAAAATGTCTCAAAATGTTCATAGGTACAAACAAAATGTACACCTGCCTTTGACCATGCATAAAGTGTGCTTTAAGTCCGAACGACGCCTGAAAGACAACCAGAAATGTCATTCGACATGACTGCACTGTAATTCTAGTAATACAAAATAAAATCTACGAAGTTACACTCATCAAGCACTCTGAGTTCAGCCCGTCATTCAGATAAACTTCCGACAGTCTGTACCAATCATTTTTTGATTCCTTATTTAAATACCTGTGGCCAATTAATTTCTTATTTATTGCTGATTCTTTCACCATAAAATGGTCACTTGTGGAGAGCTTGTCTGTGGGCTTGCTAATATGGTGGTCATTTGTCATTCGTGGGCGTGCAGTATGGTAATTATATGCTAATTGTAAATTAAAATGCATGCGCGTCCAATTTGGGAACGATTGGTTTTCACTTACTTGCTTACTTGCGCGTGTTCTACTAATGAATCACCTGTGTTCTTGAATCTGGTGAAAGGCTCCTTTTTCTAGAATGAGGCCCAATGTGTCTGATCATGAGTCTGTATGTGTTTATGCTGTAGATGGGAGGGGAGGCTTGGGGCTGTTGATGACTTTGTCATGTCCTTGTCAGAGTGATTCTAAAATACTTAAGGAATTATATATTTTTATCTTTTTAATGCTTTGTGTTCAGTGTTGCCTGGCTTTTACTCTTGGTCTGGTTGTTCCTTCATACCTTTCATTGTTTGGCAGCTAACACGAACACTGAAGAGAAACTGTTTCTGCATACAGTCCAGCATGGCCAAGGCCTGAGTATGTATAAGCAGATATGCAGTGTGACTACTAAACAGTAAGCTGCATACACTGAGAGAAAATGCCTCAGATATAAGATACAATTTTATTTTCATTTTTCTTCTCTCTTATCCCCTCAACCTCTCCCTCTAAGACACTTAGCTAGAAAAGACTGTTGCACTGGTATTTAAGGAACAAAATAGTAGTAATTGTATCTTAAGTTTTTAGTTTATAGATCAGTAAACATTCTCTTGCATTAAAAATGGGCAAACCTTAAAAAGATTGTTATTATTACATGGTTTCATGTGGTTGTACTGTACATCTGTATATGTGTAATGACAAAATAAAGGCGTTCTTCTTCTTCTTCTTCTTGGCTATTATGATTTAAAATGAAATGTATTGTTATATGTAAATTAAAAACCCGCAATTGGTTGATTGATTATTGAAATTGATTATTAAGAATGAAAATGTGAAAAATACTTTTGGAACACACGAACACATGAACACACGAACACACGAACACATGAACACACAAACACACACAGACTAATGTTTAAAATGACCCAGTTTTAAAAGCCCTTAGCAGAAAAAGCACAGGGGGCATGGAAAAGCATGGACATTTGGATAGAGATATACAAGACAATCACTGTCTGTCAGTATGAAGGTCTGTGGGGTTATATGAAAGAATGTAATGTGTACACTAACAAGAACATGCCAGCATCTAGATCCCACAGGACTGTCATCCATCCATGTGGAAACACCCACAGTGAAATAGAGCACCCCTCATTCTTCTGCATGGAGTGGAAATGGAAGGCATAACTGACTGAATACAACACATTAAGCCAAACCACTGACTGCACACTCCATTACTGCTGCCTGACTGCAAAACTAGTCCTTCGCTCATTCTTATTGATGGCAACTATCCAAAGAAGATGATTGAAAGTATTTGGAGTTCTGTTGAGTGTGAAATGTGCTGATTATTGCTGTCTATCATGAATTGTTAATCTCTGGTGCTGTTTACCAACAGTGGTGCAGAGGATGATACTGATAGACGCTACAATAAGGGATGAGTTATGGAATTATATAATCTAAAAGGAGTGTGAGTATGTGTGTGGAGGGGGGGATCCTGGAAAAGGCTTTGAATTAGATTGTAAATGGTATCTGTAAATAAAAGAGCATTTGTGAGGTTAGAGAGTGAAGTTACATGAGAAGCCTGTCTCACTATTAACGCTAGTGGCGATGCATGAATTGGGCTCAGTCATGCTAAAAAACCAAGCTGTTCCCACAATGTATATCATTTATTTTCTATCCATCTCAGCTAAATTTTTGAACTAAATAATTAAGAGGATCGTTCAAATACCTTTGGACACAACATGCAGCATTTGATCAGTTCATATATGAGCAAAAAAGCATGAACATAGCAAACAAAAAACTATAAATCAAATGAAAGGTATGTACTTATTAATCCATCAGAAATGAAACTGTGCTACTTTGTTTTTTTAAACCTATTATTTTATTATGATTATTTTAAAGCCACGTTATGTTATAGATACATATTTCATTATTTTTTTTATTCTTTCAGCAGCTAATAACACCAATATATTTTTTTGAGACTCTGGTTTATGGTCATTATTGTTTTACTGCATTATCATCTGTTATAATTTAAGATTTATGCTAAAAGTTCATAAGGAAAAGTTTTTTTTCCACATTTTTATAAGGTATTCCCTGACATCATGTGTAATTGTTTAGTTTTTAAGTTAAATTTACATTTATGTCTTGAATGTTAAGTATTATGGTGAACATATTTTTAGGAGTTTTAGCCCTAAATATGAATGATTCTATAATTTATGCTATAGTCTAGTTTATGCAGCATGTATATGAAAACTGCCAGAAGCAAACTTGCAGACTTTCTTTTCAACGTGAAGGGTAGTGTCTTAGATAAAAAGGTAATCTCCAAAAACCATGAAAGTAGCCAGGAACACCTTAACATCTGCACTCTCACCGTCATGTGCACAGATATATCCCGAGTGATGCTTAGGCATCTGCCATTTTTACCTAGGACAAAAAGCTATTTTTCCTTATTTTATATTGTAAGCGTTGAATGTGTTCAGTAATAAATATCTGCCTGAATGTACTACTGGTGCTACTGTATGCAACTTTATTCTTATTACAAACAGTTATGAAAAACCTGGTCTTTTATAAACCCCTGATGCATGGCAATATTTCCTAATAATGTAAAGGTCTTCCAAATACACGGAATGTTGTTACTTACATAAATTAAATTTGATATATTAAAGCCAGTTTGAGTTTTGAGTTTTTCAGTAATTGAAAAAATAAATTCCATCCACCAGTACATCAGAAGTACACTTCAATATTTTCTTGTGATGAATGCCAAAGAATGATAATGCAAACAGCCTAAGCCTGTGTGCAGCTGCATGGTCTGAGAAATGTAATCCATAAAGCCTCTGAAAACAGTCTGATGGCCAAAGCTTGTGATTGACTGGCACACTGTCCATGGTATTCCCTGTCTTTCAGTGGAACTGGACCCAATCATTTTACTGACAAAAAGTTTTTAGTTGACAAAAAACCTATATAACATTAAACATGTTATGAATAAATTAGTATTAGGTATTAAGATCTCTTGACTTTTTCCACCACTTAATAATGTTATAGGTTTAACTTTAAAGTGTGAAAAAAACAGTATCCACAAAAGGTTGTTGATTAGCACAACCTGGCAAAGGAACTCAGAACACATGCTTAAGAAACATGTGAAATGGTTAAAACAACGTTCTTCATTGAAATATTGGAAGACATTTTCATATGAGCGTAGTCAATAAGCAAATACTACACACTCATACACACATGGGCCTGGTCACATGTCTTGGTGGAAACCTAAATGAACACAAATTAACTTCCCTCAAAACCCAGAACTGTAGTACTTTGGAGTACTTTTATTACAGCTTCATAAACCTCAGACACACGTACTGGGACAGATGTGTGTTGCACAGTATGCAGCGTGTACAACAAGCTCTACTGTATTGTACATGAAATAATGTTTATGATACTGTAGTTTATAATTACAGTACAGGTATAAACTGAAGTTCATAATATGTAGTAGCAAAAATAAGATCTTTAATCTAACCTCGATTGCCTTACTGTGGGTTATTCAAACGCATCTTCAATAACGTGCACTGTACTGAAAATTGCAAATAGACACAATCATTAAAAAAATCTAAAATAATAATTGCTAATACCCCTCGGTGGATAACTAACTTGGAATTTCAGGTCAATTACAAGGACAAGTATAAGGAAAACCTTTGAAACTAATAAGAGCTGTTCTCCCTAGGGAATTAGCAACTTATTATTATGTAATTGTTGAATGTGTAGACTTAGCTGAAGGTCATAACACATGAGGCATACTATGTGAATGAAAAAAAAAGTTAAATCAAACACAAACCTTACGTGTTTAATTGCATATTACATGTTCGTGATGTGAGTTCCACAGCAGTGAATTAGGTAGGGTCTACATAATAATTAGTGGAATGTAATATTACATGATTTATGATTGGATGAATGTACTGCATAAGACCGCACATTATGTTCAAAATATGCTCATACATCAACATTAAAGTGTTGTCAAAGCATCTTCAAAGCTAAAGCATGTTGTTAATAAAAGATGAACGTTTTTCTGTTGTATTTATATGGTTTCACCCACCCACTTTATATCAAGCTCTTCCATTAAAGGTCACTTGTGTACTTATTATTTGCTCAAAGCAATATTCTGTCCCTGAACCTCTCTGCCATTTGTCCTTTACACAACCAATTTTTTATTGGTTACCAAGGCAATCTTGTCACATTTTGGGCTGTCTCATATTTGGAAGGTTTCAGTACAAGAAAAAAGTAAGCCAAAACTTTGTAGAAAGAAAATGAAATAAAACTTAGTGAAGAAAAACCGTTAATGTGTGTATAAAAACTGCCTTTTACATATTAGAAGAAGCTTTGATCCACTGTGTCTTACAGTAATGGGACAGTATAAAGTCATTTGAGGTTTAATGCTACCCAACCGTGGCAATCTGTGGTAAGAGGTTTATATGTACATGGTTATAAAATGTTTATTAAACAAAATAAAATTTGCCCTAATTTGCCTAATATGCAAGTATTGCTTGAACAAAAAAACTAAACATAATTCAGCAAATTATTGTTATAAAGTATGTGTAAATGTGTGTTGTGTGTGTGTGTAAATAAAATGTATATATTTTGTCATTTCAAAGGTCAAATGAACATCATGTAATAGTCATACAGAACTGAAAACAGAAAACACACACAGAGAGAGTAGTGTAGTTACACAGTATGGCAACATATTACATCTAATGAGATCTATTTACTCACTCAGAGTAACTGAAATGATGCTTTTCTATCTCAGCATGATCATGAATGACATTAGCAATACAGTAACAGATCATGATAAGGCTACAGAGCACTTCTAGTCCTACATATAAATGATTGAAAAAATTGATTACAAAAATGCCATTGCACCCACTTAGACCAGATAAATAAGTAAATGATGTATTTATAAAATGTTTTCATTCATTTGTAATGGATACCTTATCCACCATGTAAAATAACACCTGGAGAATTTACAATCATATTCACAAGGGTTAATAAGCAGAGACTAAAGCCACAAAAAAGAATACAGGGAGATGACTAGAATAGTGTATGTTAATGCACATTTAAGTCACACAAACTGATAAATTAATGAATTAACTGTAAATGTAATGACTGTGTGAATGGTTGGTTGGAGGGTGGATTCAGGAGTAGTTGAATTAATTAAAAAGTGAAGTTATGTTAAGAGATGAATTAATACAAACACGACCTCAACAGATTAATTAATACCAAGCATATCATATTTGATACATGGGGTTTTAGAGACCTCTACATCCTCAGTAGGTACATTGATTTCCTTCAGTGTACCCGAGCAAATTTGCAGTTCAGGGTTTTTCAAAGTTTTTCCCTTGGAATCTTAAATCAAAATAATAGTTCACACTCTTAAACAATTATCATAGCATTATATACTTTGTTTGCATTATTAAAACAATGAACTAAAATTCTTATTAAAAATAATTTAATAATTTTGCAAAATAAATATTAAAATACATTCAGCGTAATTCATCCCATGTATACCTGAAAATGACTTACATGGCTGACAGTACGTACATTTTGGGTTAACATCGGTACAGTGATGCAAGCCGGTCTGTGATAAGTGGTCTAAAGTGATTTAGTGATAAAAAAAATTGCCATTATTTCAGCAAAGACTTGGTTTTACTTACAAAACTGCCTTATTAACATACACTTCAGATTGCATGAACGCTACACAGAGCTTTTACAATAGCCAGGGGCGTTCCAACAACACACAGAGATTAATTCGAGGAGGCTAGAAAAGTGCACTTAAATTAAACTGCAGCCAGTAAACAAAGGGGAAGTGAACTTTGGGAAAAGGTGAATGTCTATAGTTTCTAATGCCTGCCTCTGCTCCCGTATTGGCTGCTCCTGTATTGGCTCCCGTATTGGCTGTGCTGATTGGTTGTTAGGACAGCTGCTGCTCCATAATTGCACTGATTGTATCGCTGCCTTTCAGCCAAATCAACAAGCAGCAATGCGATCTATTCACTGATCTACGGGACAGAGTAACAGTGGGAGAGCACTCAACACGCACAGATGGCTATAAAGACCCAACACAGATAATCATAATAATAAAAATAATAATATGGCATGTTCATGATAACGCATATGGAAAGCAATTAGTGCTACATTTAAAAGCAATCACTGCACTGGAACAATGTGAAATGAAATGCACATGTCATTACTTTTCCAAACTAAGACGAAGAATCCGTGCCAAAATGAAAAGCAAAACAGTTATTACATTGTTTTTATGTCGCTTCACCTCTTAACTGAAAAACAATTCATGCGGATTTGCATTTTAAAAATGAAATGCTTCATTTGTGTCAAATTTGAATACAGTCCACCTCAAATGTAATCAAAGCACAGCTGTATTGCTTTTCACTGTGAAATACTTCAAACATGAACATCTCACTGAAATGCAATACACGTGACATTGTGTGGGAAACATGCCAAAAGAAAAAGGAATAGATCCATTACATGAATTTAAGGCTGCTCAATCTATTAACAGAAAAACAATGCTTGTCAATTGCCAAGAATAAAATGCTGAATGTGTCAGAATTTAACACAAACCACCTAAAAATGCAATCGGCTCAACTGTATTGTATGTCATAGTGGGGCGCTGTGAATGCGCCAAAACAAAACTCAAAGCACACGATTGCATTTAGCCAAGAGCAAAATGCTGAATTTATACTTTTGTGAAAAAACATACCGTGATGAAAAACGACTTAAACAAGCATAGATATCTGGAGATCAGTATGGCCATACTGCATACTGCAACCATATTACCAGCTCTCAACATTCAAGACCTTTACCCAAATAATTTTATCAAACTCAAACCAGACCATCATTGATCAGTAAATACAGCTTAAATAAGCAGGGAAGTAACAATCTGAGCTGTTTAGCAGGGCAAGGAAAAAAGACACGCCTTGGTAACACTTAGTATCAAGCAGTGTTAGAGCTGATTAAGAGCCATTGAAAAGATAAGTCTGATTGTAATCTACCAATTTAGCCAGAGTGTGTTCATGTACAAGAGCAAGTGTGTGAGAGAGGGAGGAACAGAAAAGAGAGAGAGAGTGACAGAGAGAGAAGGAACAGTATGACATATGTCACCTTCTAATCCTGCTAATAATATCTTGAAACCCGTTTGCAAGTATTGATGTGTTATAATATGAAGTTTTGGCCTTAGCATTACATCTTGATCAATCATTCCATATTATGTCCAGCAAAATGATCTAAAGTCATATTTCATCCATATTTTCTTCAACTGCATGTAGTGTACAATGTGTCTATGAGGGCAATGCCTCCCATTACCAAGCCATAGATTCATTAATCTTCAATTACCCGTGTGCATCACAGGAACATTAGATACAAAGCAGGAACGTGCCTAATGTAGGGGGTGTCTCAAACAGGAGTGCCTAACATTTACTATTACTTCCTTTTAAAACTTCTACCAAAAATAGTAATATCATTGGATGAAAGCATCAACCAAACGTTGCTCCAGATATAGCTGGTGGCCATAAATTGACACTTCCACAGATAAATTAACAGTGTAAAATCAACATTGTTAATAATGTTGGGGGAAATAGAAAAGAAAGTGGCCATGTAGAGAGAGATTTCCCTTACTAATAGTGCTATGCAACAATATACATTTTTTGCTGGGTTTCTTGCTTAATCTCAAAGTGAAAATTTAAAATATGTGCTCGGATATGCAGCGACAGTCCCTACTGGCATTTTTTTTATTCCACATTGAAATACTGTTAAATAATGCTTTGACAAGAATCAATCATTAATGAGTAACCATAAATTATAAAATCAGCCACACAACTGTCTTACCAGTGTGTCAGCCACCGTGAGCTCTATTATCAACACAACATTTGGCCAGTAGTTTCAACTTCACATGGCACTGAAAGGAGTGATGTAACACCACAATAATTCCAGCCAGGTAACTGACAGTTATAATTGGGAACAACTTTCTGAGACAGTATGGCTGTCAAAGACATGATATAGACCACTGAGATTAGCAGCTCTAATTGGAACTTGGGGAAAGTACGGAAATATCCAAACTACTCACTGCCTCCTCTTCATCAGCAAAAAGTTTTTTATAATCAGCAGCAGGGTAGAAATTATTTGCAGGACACTCAGCTGTGGTTCTGCAGTCAGGATACACTTCTAAAAAATCTGAAATAGACAAAGATGATGTCATGACATGATTGCACTTCACTACAGCCTGCATGGTTTTATACAAAGCTTACAAAGCCTAGCAGTTAAGGTACTGGACTAGTCACTGGTTAAAGCACCACTACTGCCAGATTGTTGCTGTTGGGCTCTTGAGTAAGGCCCTTAACCTCAAATAGCTCAGACTGTATACAGTAAACGTAATGTAAGTTGCTTTGGATAAATGCTGAATATGTAAATGTAATAAATAAAAATACAAATGACACCATATGCACAAAAATAGTTAGTTTTATTTGTAGACATTGTATTCTTTATAGACTGTTATAATGTGTAGATCATAGTTCAGTCCAATAATAATAAACTGAAACTTTTTAAAAACCGAAACAATTTGATTTTAAATATACCTTCCACTCACACACATTCCTATCTTGCACCCCACAAACAGTCTATTTCCCTGTGTCCGCGTGGGTTTCCTCAGGGGTACTCCAGTTTCCTCCCACAGTCCAAAGACTTGCTACCAGGTTAACTGGAGACACTGAATTGTCCTGTAGGTACCTGCGATGGACTGGCATCCCATCCAGGGTGTTATCATGTGCATTGCACTCATTGAAGAGCTGGGATATGCTGCAGCACCCAGCCCCGACCATAATTAGGATGAGGGTTAAAGAAAATGAACTGAACTAAACTGATCTAACTATCATTTTGTTATGGGACAATGGCTGTAGATTAAAGGTCTGGCTGATTACACCGTATGTCATGCTAATAACAGAGCATGAAATGGCTTTCAATCAAAAGCACACCAAAGTAGAGGTCTGCACTCCCCACAATATTTTGCGGCATGGGACTAAATATAATTGTTATTGGCGTTTTGATCAACGTGGGTTCGTGACCACATAGACAAACGCTGCTGATTTTTTGCAGCAGCGGACAAGAGCGAGATGGAGATCTACACCAAAGCACACACTGTAATAGATTATGAAAGTGAAACTTTAAAGACAAGCCTGCACGGGAGTCACCTGTAGCCTGGTAAGTAAATTAAATGATTGGTGTCAGGAATGGTGTACTGGTGGACTTTTTAAGGCGCTCACTTTGGAGTTATTTGATCACTGCGTTTGACTCAATTCTCCATCAATTAAGTGTTCACGCACCTTCACAGAGTGAAAGAACAGGTCAGGTTCCTCTGCTGAGAAGCAGTGGACAATGTCAAGTAGCTGCGCCGCTTAAATAGCAAATACGACCACCAAGTCAGACCACACAGGACTCTTAAAGGGAATGGCAAGTGACCTGCTGATTGGTTTATTGCACTTTACAACCTAAAAAACACACCCACAAATAATTAAGAGACTTAGTACATCCCCTTTGCCTGTT
>JAYDZG010000015.1:19430015-19441219 GCA_034509265.1 Microcambeva bendego | reverse complement strand
AAGCAGTGGACAATGTCAAGTAGCTGCGCCGCTTAAATAGCAAATCCGACAATTTCAGACTACACAGGACTCTTAAAGGGAATGGCAAGTGACCTGCTGATTGGTTTATTGCCCTTTACAACCTAAAAACACACCCACAAATAATTAAGAGACTCAGTACATCCCTTTGCCTGTTTTTCACTGGACAATGCAAAATCAAGCTGTACAGTGCGTGGTTGACGGCTCACCAAAGATCACTAAAATAGGGCTCAGATTGTTGCCCATCACACGTCAAAGAATATTAGAATCATTGTGTGGAAATGTATGAGTAAACATTTTTCATTCTGAAAAATAGAGCAAAGCATTTGTCTCAGTCAACTTAAACCATTGAAACTGTGCTCAATCCAAACCAATCCTGTGCTATTCTTTCTGTTAATCTCTCATTACTGGCCGGCAATGGTTCACAATCTTTCATTCAAACTGAACGCCCTTGACTAGTTTCCTGGAAAAACACCAAATGCTTGCTGTCATGGTTCTGCCCCACTTTAAGATTCTGGCAGAGTTCAGTTGAGGATTATTGCTCTGTGTTGTCCTAGTCTGCCACAGTTTACAAATGAAATGTCAGAACCTCTCCTACTTTGGAAGAAAACGTAATGGAGGCTTTAAATGTCTAATGGTAAGAATACTGCTTGGCCTGGTCAGAATCCACTATGAAGAAAAATAAAATCAGAGAAGGGTATGCATAGATGGTCGGTTCTGCGCTTTAGTGTGTGTCCGTCCATTTTTCCACCAATATCCACTAGGTTCTAGGCCTAGTATAGTTCCATCCATGCAGTAGTTTAGTACCTAGTAAAAGTTTTATTGTTCTGGGTAAACTAGGTTTGAATCTGCTGATGCTGATCTGGAGTTTACCTGCATTTTTAGGAAAACGAGCTTAGCCCATTTAAAAATATCAGGCTAAAGGCTAGGTCATGACAAGTCATTTATGAATTAATTTATAGGACAAAACAAAGCTCTTGAAGGAAACCCATTTAGACACAACAAGCTCCACCGGACCCTTGAAAATGCCAAGACCCTGGAGCTGCATGCTCCAACATATTATGACAAGCAATCATCCCAACTAGTTTTACTACAAATTGTGTGAGCAGCACTGTGGCAAAGTGGATAGCACTGTTACCTCACAGCAGGAATCTCCTGGGTTCAATTCCCAGGTGGGGCTGTATAGGTCCTTTCTGTGTGAAGTTTGCATGTTCTGTCTGTGTGGGTTTACTCTTGGTGCTCCGGTTTCCTCCAAAAACATGCACATGAGGTGAATTGGAGATAGTTAAATATTACAATACAACCAGAAATCAGAAGACACTTTGGAAGCTATGTTTGTTTCTTTCTGGTCAGCTTAATTTAATACATTAATTATACATATATACATTTATTTTGCATTTTAGCAAATTTCAAAAATGAACATCATGTGTTTTCTCAGGTTCTAATTCATGACAGAATAATTTTCTGATAGATTCTGCTATGTTTGGATTAAAATTTAGACAATTTAGACAAAATCCTCTTTGGTTGAAGTGGACATTTTGATTTTCCTTTTGAGCTTACCAACATTATCACGTTCACACTGTATTTAATCAAGTACACATAGTGACAATGCTGATTAAATGGGATGTGAGATGTGGTTTCCATCCTCGTTCCAGAAAACAAGATCAATGGAGCTAAACTTTTTGTGTTTAAGTAAAAGAACGCAAGTGTATGTTCCCCTGTGATCAATTAGCTCCCAGTCCATGGTGTTCTTTCAAGTTTATTACAACCTTGTGTCCAGTGTCCACAACAGAAAAGTGCAGTTTGTGAAAATGAACATATAAAAAAGTGTTAAAATACGACAAAACCAACATGAATCTATTTAAAATACATCTGTGTATAACCTTCACTGGGACTTTAACATACATTAGCTGGACTGCAGCAGAAGGTCCAGAACCATTGCAGCTTTTTCATGCTAATGTAATCGATAGCCACACACTCATCAGTCCTTGTTCTCTTTTTTAAAGGTTGAAGGATTTCTAATCCTGGACTGCAGGGGCACTAATTAGAGGACAGTTAATGCAACCAGGTTTTCCCAAAAGCCCTGCTAAACATCTAAACCTAAGGATTTCACCTTCACTCTGGGTTTTCATAGTTTACATGTACTCTGGGTTGTTTTTCATTAACACAACTGATTTCTCCCTATTCCCCATGCACCCAATAACACTCCTAATACTCTTGACCCTGAATATACGTGGTTGAATGAAACATCAGTTGCATAACAATTACTTGCCTGGAGAAACTCGAACATCTGCATTAATAAAACAGGACATGGAGCTATATAGCAACAAATAGAGCACAGTCCACTTAAATTATACAAACACACCACAGGCTGCAGTCATAGGGACTGTGACAAAAAGAGAAATCCTCCCAAGCTCCTTTGTATTGAGTTTATATATCTACATACTCACACAGTTTCTTAAAAGTTAGACAGAGCTGTAGCGTAGCCTATCCTAGCTTTTCAAAAGGCGCAATGAGTCAACATTCTGGATGGGGCACCAGTCCATCAAAGGGCAGACACACAAACACACACAACTGACCATTGACCAATTAACCTGACCTGCATGTTTTTGGACAAGTTTGTAGAAGGAAATCGGAAGAGCCTCATTGACACGGAGAACATGTAAAGTCTACACAGAAAGGACCTGGATGTCCCCCATGGGGACTGAACCCAGGACATTATTGCTGTGATGTGACAGTACTACCCATTGTTCTAATAAATACACATCACTCATTACTAAAGCAGATATTTCTGATCGTATTACTACCTCCAGCCATTAGTCAAAAAACCTCTTAGTTTATGCCAGAAAGACATAAAGGTTTAGGTAACACAAGATCCATAAGGACATCTAGATTGCTGTCATCACTTTCTTTGCTAGGTAAAAAACAAAACAACAGCAACAAACAAATTTTATAGAAGATATTGATATTACTCAAAGTAAAACATTTAGGTTCAGGTTTAACAGAGTTCAACACCCCCCCTACACACACACAACAAATTCTGGGGAATGTTAAATTCAATGGGTTTTTTTTTTCATTAGGATGAGAAAGTTGAAAAGCTTTTTTTCTTTTTTTGGCAGGTCTGAACCAGCTCTAAAGTGATTTTGGTGAAGCCTAAATGGTGTGTTTCATCCCCAGCCCATTGTTAGCTGTCACAATGAGCATTATTTAGAAGGAATATATGAAGATGGGCAGCATGTTTAGGCTTGGTGTTCCCCTATTTTTGGCTTTGTCGAGTTACAAAAGTAAAATAAATTATATATTTATATCTACATCTCTATCATTTTAGGAAAGGTAAGTAATTTTATTTCAGTATAGCTCAAATTCCTTTTCATGACTATTTTCTTTGTAGAGTCTCGCACATCTGTCCATTTACATACACCTAGCAGCAATTTAATGTGTTTATATGGCAACAATCAAAACAAGATTATTTGCTTTATTGCTGTTCTACTGTTTGATTATGTAGTCATCGCCTAAATCCTCTGAGGCTGAGTGAGTATTCATATTTCATATTCACTACAAATACATGCTCTTTTCTGTCAGAATCTCTATGTGTGCATCTATGAATTCTGCAAGGGTTTGTGCAGATAAGATTATGGAGTAAAGTGTGGCACTCATTCATGATTAAATATGCAGTGTAGACATTTTTAAGCCCTGTAAGATGTATTGCACATAGTATGTATATGTGTATGCTGCTTAATCATTTAAGTATATAGCATGTACTCTCTCATGCTACTGCTTATAGCACTTTTAGCAATTTTTAAACAAGACACAAGAATGTGAAATAGGAGTTGAAGCTTGCTCCAAAAACAAGCATCTCTGACAGACATGGAATAATTAGGATAAAAAACTAATATTAGACCAGCAGAGAAAGTGACAGACCAGTGCAGAGTAAAATAAATTACTTCATTCATCATCACCATGATTTTGTGCTACATGCGTGACATGCTGTGATTTAAAACAGAAGCTATTAAAAGTATGAGAACTAGATTTATCAAGCAATTTATGCTTGTTTCCAGGTGCTAATTGTCCACAAAGACTAACTATTTACAAACAGGGCGCACTTGGGTAAAAGTGCAGGTTGCGTGCCTCATGAGCGAGAAGAGTCAAGTTGCGCTTTCAATATATCTTCGTGGGAGGGTAATGAGGAAAAAAGTGGGAGGATACGCAAAAAGTGCGCCTAATTATATGTTCTATGGTATTTACAAAGACTGTCAGTAAGAGTGTGGCGCTAACCTGAGGTGGAAATTCCTCGCCTCTTCAAAGTAGGTGTAAAACAGGAAGCTTGTTTCCATGTGTGTGACAATTATCTTTATTCAATGGCAGCAGTGATCCGATCAAGGCGAAAGTATAAGCCAAGATGGCGAGCAAACAGGATTTATTCAACGAGATGGACATTTTTCCAATTGAGCAAACCAGAAATCAACAAACATTACCGATTAAGCAGACATGCAATAATTCAATTACTGGACGAAATCAAAGATGACTTGGAAATTCACACTCAGCGTTAAAGTTCCATCCAAGTACACGTTAAACTCCTGGCAACATTACAAATATTGGCATCAGGATCAGTTCAATCGATCATTGTATCAGCCGTTGGAATATCACCTTGCTTAGCCACATATTCACCATCAACACATTACTACAGTGCAATGGTCAATACATACATCCCACACTACTAACGCTGAAATAAGACACATCAAATCAGATTTCTTTCACATGGCAAACTTTATGAACATTATAAGAGTCATTTTTTCTCTCCGCATAGATGATAAGGAATTTATTTTATCTTTTAAGGCAGTCCAAATTGAATTTTTTTTCCAAGGGAGTGGATGTTCTGCCCTGCAATTTGTTATGGTTTCTTGTTACTTCATGTACTAATAATTCAATTTCCTTGTAGCAAAATTTAAGCTTGCGCTTTATTTTAAATGCCGGCCCATTCTTTGCTCTTTTATAGGTGCACTAATTGCACTGGAGGGCAGAGTATGCACAGATTGTCTGATGCGCGTCAGGTTTGATAAATACAACGCAACCTCGAACATAATGAATATAAATCAACTGTATCAATTGTATTACCAACTACAATTAAGTTGGTAAACTAAAACATTTACCCAATTAAATAATAGAAAATAGAAAAATAAATACATGTGTGTAATTACTGTATTTCATTAAGTGTCACATATATTATATAATTTTATACTATGACACAGTATGTTTATTGAGCTTGATTGGTGTAAACCAAAACTTGAACTAGAACTATGATATCCCAGGGCCCAGTGATTCGGGAAAACCAGACCCTGAGTGTGAACATGATAAAGCAGTCACTGCTCTACAAATGCGTATAGACTGATGGCAATGTGTGACTAAATGTTTTTACATGAAATAGCTGAGTATGCAAGATTATTTGTGACATAAAAATGAAATGAGAAGCGATAAGCTCCAAGATAAACATACACACAAACAACAATGATGATATCAACTACCTTATCCACCAAAACATGACACCTGTCAGCATAATGTTAACAGTTTATAATATTCAATCAATATATCAATTTATTTTTGTTATAACTGTAAGGTTCATTTTTTATGAATTTTAATGTAGTACGAAGTTACATACATTTAAAGTTCCAGATTGTACTGGCAATAATCCTAATTCTTCAGCTTCAGTTACAATACAAAGGTTTATTGACTGAAACCAGTTCCAGTGCGTTCATTCATTTTCCTTCAGCTTTCTTCTCCTACATGCAGAGGACTTTAAAAATCGGTCATGCTTCACTGAAGGCCGCCTAGACTGCTCTGCTCTGATTTGTATATTTGCATATGTTTGTGCTGCTAATTACAGATTAATGTGCCGCTGAATAAATTGTCTAATTAAATATTATGCCATTTTTTAGTTAAATTTGCTGTAAGCAGTTAAGGCTAAAGCTGAAAAGCTAATAATGTCAATTCTTTTAAGAACAAAACCAATTTTATGAAACGTTGAAACATTTTGTAAAGAACAAATTTGGTTTTGTTCAGTCTCTTGATTCATTCTTTAAATGATAAAATAAAGAAAAATATATTTCCTATGTTTTTGCTGATTTGTAGTTTGTAGATGTAAACATTTAGAATTTGATGCCAGCAACACACTGCAAATAGGTGTTTTTTAACTACTGTGCACTGATACACATGTAAACCATGACAAATGTGGACTTTTGCATTGATCAGAACAGTCTGAATGGTCCTCTTCATATTTGGCAAAGATAACCTGATGTCCATTTTTCCTGAAAACAAGCTGAACAGAGGACCCATCTGACCACAGTATTTTCATTGCCTTTCAAACCATCTGAGATGAGCTCAGCCTAGGAGATCTCTGAGGCATTTCTGCATTGACGTAACTATTGTTGTATTGCTTTTCTTTTTGTGTAATAGATTTTCAGATTGCACTCCTTGATGCAGCGGCAAACTGTGCTTAGAGACAATTGTTTTCTCAAGCGCTCACAAGCCCAAGTGCATCTCTCATACAATCCAATCTTATGCAGTTTCAACAGTGGTTTCTGGCTTTGCCCTACATGGACTAAGATCTATCCAGATTCCATGAATTCAGTATGAACAATATTGCATTGCACTACATTTTTTAGCAGATTGGCAGTGCTTTCCTGAGGTGGTGAGCCACAAGTTATCATTTCTAGCTAAGGCTGATCCTTTGATTGATCCTCTTTTACCCCCAATGTAGATTCCCTCACTGTTTACTTCTTCACCTGCTTATTGTGGAACTTAAATAAGTAAAATCTTTTGTCGACTAGTCACCTAAGGTCTGTTGAATGCAACATATAATATGTTTTTTTTGTATTTTTATAAGGACCTAAAAAGAAACACACTATACATTCTAGCAGATTCTAACAAGCAGTCCTTCTGGTAAATTTAATTTAAAAAAATTATTCATGACATTTTATGAGCATTATAAATAAAAATTGTAATTAAGTATTGGGAGGAGATACACGAAAGGAAACCTCATTGCATCCGGAACTTCACAAAGATAAATAACAAATCTATTTATGGTGGGTCATAGCATAGTTAGGAAACAAAGAGTAAACCCAATTTACCAGAAAAAATATATAAACACGCTAGGCACACACTCCTCTCCAGCTTGTAAAATCATCTGAATCATCTGGCCAGTGGTAGCCACTTACGTCATTTTGGATAAACGTCTGCTAAATGCTGGAAATGTAAATGTAAATCTGATAGCTGTACTGCTGAAAGCTGTTCTGTATTTGACAGACAGTAATCCTTATAAGTATTGAGTACTTTAAACATTTATGGACCAGAGATAATTGACATGACTCAGTAATAACAGCCTTTATAAATGGTTACCAAGTTAAAGGAAAGCAAGAACAGATCTGCAAAAATGTCTGTTCCATCGATGTATAATAACATTACTGAACTATCTACTACTAACATTACTAAATATCATGCTGTTATAAGGAAGACCCCAAACAGTGCAAATCACTGGCCGAAGTAAAGCACAAAGTTAATGAATCATTTAGCAAGTGAATTTCTACAGCATATACTGTACAATGACACAAAACTATTTAGCTTTCTTTGTTAGAGTCCTGCTGGTGTAGAATGTATCTGGAACCCTCACTGTCAGCAGGGTGTATGTGAGCTGGGAGATTAAAAGTCTCATTATTGAAGCTGACAGGTAGAGGAAGCTAGACATTTTAGATGGATTTCCCCTGTTAGGTTCATGTAGTCTCAGTCCTTTCAGACCAAAGGATAAACTAAAAAGTGAGTGTATGAAGCAATACTCTAGTGGCACATTAGAGGTAAATTGTTTTATGAAAAGTCTAAGACATTTAAAATGCATCCAATAGGGCTTGTTCAATTCATGAAAAATTAATACAATTCAGGTTTAACAACAGGAGATTTACAAAAAAGTGCAATGCCACTGCAGAATGGACTGCTGAACTTTGTTTAAAAGCCAGTGGAGTGGAGCTAATAGGGAAATGTATTCATCCAAGGTAATTAATACCAGGAAGAGACGTGATCTCATTACCGATTTTGGGCAGAAGGTCATGACCTGGGTCCTTACTTGTTTACTTAATTATACCATGGGAATAGAATTATATTGAATGCTTATAGATTTGTATGAGTGTAATCAATCAAAAAATGGATATTAGTAAGGTGTATGTAACCCCAAATTATAGAGGATGCATTTTCTTTGCAGGTGAGATGAAGCTTCAGAACACTTAAGGTTTTTTTTTCTTCTGGACGACATTGTTGTTAATTTAGTAGAGGTAATTAGAGGTTACTGACAGTGAGTACTGTGAATTCAGAATCAGAGCAGTATGAAGGCTGTGTCACTGTTCAGAATTCATTTATTGTTCTTTTCCCACCCACTTGATATTTTTCATCATGCAATAGCTACATTGAATAGCTTTTTCTTAGACACTTAAAGCTGAGTACTTTTTGATCTACTGCACAAGCCTCATCATTAAGCAGATTAATGTGTTTGAAGGAGGACACCAACTATCAACCTTCTAGTTTTTTAGCAACAAAAAAGTAAGCTCTGTAGATAAGAGAGTGAATGCCTTTATGTTGTGCTGTTCAGCCTCTTAATTAATGTTGTAGTTTATCTCTGTAGTAATAATTATTGCTGAGTACTAACTTAAACTTCAAATTTCAATTGTGGCTCTTTGTAAATGACCATTTATTGTCGTCTGATAAAGACATAAATAGGTATTGCCAGGTCTAGCAAATTTAGTTTACGTGCTAAAATACACAAAACATTATTGGAAAAGTCATTGCCTTGATGGAAGCATGTCTCTCTTAAAATGCATCAAAGGTACTTTCACAAACAAGTCAGTCAACTGTTCGGTAAGCACTGATGCACTCCCATTCCGTGACAGATGTTGGCTTTCACACCTTACAGGCTTAAGGGGGACTCATCTATCCATAGGACACATTGTAACAAAGCAAATAATCAAAAGCTTAGGTACTTGGGTACTTGGGTAAAGCTTAAGTACAGATTTGTGTTACATTTCTTGAGATCCATCCTGGACACAAAAGGTATCGGGAATTATAGTAGCTGTACCTCTTTTACTGACCAGTCTATAATACATTTTAAATAGAGATTTAATAAGATATTCTCCCAGGTAATTGATCACAATATGAATTTAGGTGTTTATGCTATAATTGTTTTTTAAAACGCTTCAATTAAACATTAAAGAAAGGCATTGACAATGCTGAATGCAGCCTTAGTTACTACACATAGACTGTATACATGCTCTATGAATTTTAATTTCTGTGATGAATGGTTGTTAAGCAAAGGATGCAGTGCTAGCAGCATGTATAGATGTTTAGATAGATCACGTTGAATAAAAGCATGTGCAGTTGCATTAAATTAAATTTAAACACTTTTGTTTCTTCAAAATAAACCAGATAAATAAACATATAAAATTTTGCACAATAAAACAAAATACAAAAGTAACTTGCTTGTGTGCACATTTACGTAACGATGTGTTAAAACCTAATTACAACAAGGAGTCTAAGGGTGTGGATTAGCATCAAGGATTAACATATATGCAAGGCCTTTATGATGAATAGGATATAGCTCAACTTGCTCTGCTAACACTGTTCACTTCTTCCTGTTTTCCATTATCTCCCTTTCAGTCTTTTTTAATTCCTGTCAGGCTTAATTAAACGTGCAAAGAACAATTTCCTTTCACCACATCATCCTGTGATCTCAGTTACAGACAGTTATAGCAGGCCCTGCCATCTCCTTTGCTATTTTAGGCAAGCAGTCAAGCACATAAGCATTACAATTAATTACATGCTTTCCATATTTTGATTATTTCATACAAAATTAAAGAGTTCCTTCCTATTATATTTAGTCTTTAATTATTCCACTAATAGTAAAAAGGAAATAAAATGTACTAAATTCTAGATGCTTTAATATGCAATTCATTAATTAATAGATACTTGTCCCATTCTTTAGAATTATATAATGAAAGGAAGCTGGCCCAGCCTAACTTTCTAGAAAAACTTATTTTAAATGAGTATCAAACTTTCACAACAAGTATGATTTATCTTTACACTGAAGTACAATGCGGGAGAAAACAGCATAAGGAAACTTATTAAAGCCACAATGTGCTGCCTATACAGCTTAATAAGCATTGACATAGACTTCACACCATTAACTGTACTGGTGGGATGAAAAGTTTTTACTATTTTTACTTAATCAACGTTTTTTAAAAATTGTGCTTAAAGATCAGATTATTTTACATGTGCTAAACTGATTATTTATCAAGTTATTAGTGACATATGAGTAGGTCCCTGTTCTCTTAGATGAGACCACTACCACCACAATGGACATGTTCCAGGAGTTCTTTTAAAGGGCAGATGTGGATGTACACCTTAACAGTAAAATGCTCACCTAAAGAAAATTGCGGTAGTCAGTCAAGTATTCAAGAATTTGTACTGCTTCATTGGAATACACAAACTTTGTCATGAAACACTCTAATCAATTGTTATCAAGTCATTATGACTAAAGCTCTGGCCATACATGTCCAAATAATTATCTCTCATCAACACTTGTCAAATGAGCATGATCATCATTTTATAATATACATAAATGTTTTGCTTTTTAAAAATAAAAAAAAATATTTAGACATTCTTGTTTTGACCACTGAACCTGTTTGACCAGTCAATGCCTACTTAATTGTTTATTTAGAATAAGTAAAAGGTTTATTCTTCTGGAGCTAAAAAATTACATACACTTATATTGGACATTAGAGTCAACAGTAAAATCCACTCCAGATGGTTCAGTCTGATCCAAAAAGAACATTAAAGTCTATAATAAAAGGAAGCTGCTGGGGCACAAGCTTCATTTTTTACAATCAAGGCAGCTTATATTGCAGTCAGTTCTAGGATGGCTGCAAGAAATAACCAATAACCAAATTTGGCACCTTAAAGCTTTACTCGTGGCTGTCTGGAGAAACTTTTTGCAGTCAGATTAAACCTAAATGATTAGAGGAAAAAGTCTTGCTCATTTAGATCCAACTCTCAGGAACTGTAGCAGGACCAAGACGTGTGTTCTAAGTTTGTTTTTTAAAGAAAATCTTCAGAGGATACTTGTTGTTGCCAAGTAATGTAAATGTACTGTATAT
>JAYDZG010000015.1:19394862-19407947 GCA_034509265.1 Microcambeva bendego | reverse complement strand
TAAAATACTATGTCAATATTAAGAGTTCACTGGATTTGAGTGTATAATAAAATGGCACTATTGTAACAGGCAATATATTTTCCTACAATGTTCCCCTCTTCAACATTCTACAATCAACTGTGAGTGGTATTACTAAAAAGCGGACATGATTGAGAACCACAGGAACTCAACCATGAGTTGAAGGCTTAAGCTGCAAAAAAAAACAAAAAAAACACTTTATCCTGGTCAGGGTAATTGTACTTTTGGTTGCACCAGGAATCACTTAGAATAAAGCAAGAATGGTCTAGACTGGGAAGCCTATCTATTGCAGCTCTTGGACAAACAGATACAATTATAATATAGAAAACCGGTCCAGCTCTATTTAAGCACTGATACTTTTGGAACTGTGTTTGAAAATGCAATGATGACTTTTTTTAAACACAGGACAAACCAACTGAACATAACGTCAACATTAACTTAAAGATTAAGTTTAAGCGGGTTGTTACTGTACTTTAAACCTTGGAAGTATTTATTTAATTATATATTTATTGCATTTATTTAATGAAGAGGTTGTGTGTGGGCATGCATGAACATTACACACATACATAAGCCATTGAAACGGCACAGCTTGCTGCGGCAGTAAATTTAATTAAAGACTGAAAGGGGAAGGATGCCAAAAAAACAAATAGCAGGGAGACTAATAGGCATGGATTTTACTCTCACTCAGCTTTTCAACTCACTCTGTGCCTCACCTGTTTCATGTAATTTCCTTAAATCGATTTAAAGTGACAGCCAGGAAATTTACTTAATTGAAGAATAATTTATTTAACTCACAGACACTGTTTGATTGCATGGCAATGAAAATGCATACATTAATTTATTTGACCAAATGGTTATTATTGTAGAAAATGTGATTTTGTGTTACTACCATATCTAATCAAATGAATGCATGAATAATAATAATAATAATAATAATAATAACAATAAAGTTTCAATTTCTGTAATGTGACCTAAAAAAATCAACATGTAGAACCATTCAAGAAAGTAGATTTACTTGTTTAGTATTCATACCATGTGCAAGGGCAACCAAAATCACCAGTCTGTTAGGCATTTTAAAGATAAAAAAAACAACCATCCTCTTCTTTCATAGAATACAATATTTGTTTTCAGTTCAATCAGCAACACATTTTTCCTTTCTGAATAAGATTTATATGTGGAGATTGCCTGCCTTTCTTAATTCAAGGGTAGCCTTGAAAAGGGCTTTTCAGTAAGGTATGTTATGAGTATGAAGGGAAGGAAGAAAAGTGCAGGTACTTCCTTCATTCACAAGTTGGGGTTTGTATCAGCCAGTAACAGCAAATCATTAAAGGTATTACAGACAGGGAACTGGTTGTAAAGGTTTAAGTGTTTTCACATGAGAAGCTGCAAAACCGCTCTTACACTGCTGCACTGCACTTACAAGTCCACCCGACTGAATTTTGAGCCAAGTGCCTCAAGTCAGATGTTCGATATGTCGATGTTTACTGTTTCTATGTTGTTCTTTTAATATGAGCCATTATTGTCTTGTATTTTTTTTTTACTTTAGGCTTTTTCGAATCTCCAGAGAAGCTGTTTCTTAGAACCCTGAGCTGCATATTTGTTTATTGTTTGTTTATGTTGATTTTAACATCATTTTTTACACTTTTTGGTTACATGCATGACAGACACACGGTAATTGTTCATTACACAAGTTTATGTCAAACCCAGTCATGGACAATTTTATATCTCCAACTCACTTCACGTGCATGTTTTTGGACTATGGGAGGAAACTCCACACAGAAAGGACCAGGACCGCCCTACCAGGAGATTAAACCCAGGACCTTCTTGCTGTGAGGCGACATTGCAACCCACTAAGCCACTGTGCTGCCCCTGAACTGCATAATATAGCTCAACACAGATTCAGGGTGGATTTTATGGTTATATTACACAATGAGCGTTGAGCGTACTGAGCGTTGCAGTAGGAGCAAAGCACATAATGGTTCTCACATGAATGCACTCAAGACAGCAACAATGTAAAAAAAAATGAGAAACTGAATTGCCATCAACGTCTTTTCATTACTAATAGTTGATTGATGCTTTTGCATAAAACAAACATATGTTAAAATAGCACAAATGCTCGGCGGTAATCTTAATGCTCTGCCATCATGTTACTACTACTGATGGAAACTAACAGAACATGTTCAAGAACTTGTTTTTTAGTAGAATGCACCGTGTCACTTTGAGTACAGGGCCATTTTGAAACCTGGACATGCCACAAAAGCTGAATTAGAATGTGCAAAGACAGTGACATTAGAGTTTTATGAATATCAAGTGAATAGCTCCTTCTTCAGACTGCTGATAGGATGCAGATAGCTATGGGTTAAATAGCATCAGAAAAGCAAGCAGAAACACACACAGGATCAAGCACCTGAAGACTCATTTTGGTATGACGTAGTGACCAAGAAAACCCAATTTTGAATTTTCAATTGGTTAATGCAATAGATATGTATTTATTCTTTCAGGGCGTCATGATGGCTCAGAGGTTAAAACTCACATTCCCTTTGCAAGATCCTTTCTGTGTTAAGTTTGCATGTTCTCCCTGTCTCACCGTGGGATTTGAGGGGTTTCTTGCAGTTCTTACGCACAATGCAGCCAAAAACTTGAATGCATTCAAAAATCAATGTTCCAACAGTGTTGTATCCATTCCTGATGCCTGCATCTATATCCAGAGCAATTGGTACAATTGCAACAACAAGCAAGTAGCTTTAGTGTTACTGATCCAGTTCACTGTGTAGAGCACCCAAGCCAGCAAAAAACTGCAGCACAGAAATGTTCTAAAAAAGACATGGTGTCTGATCTCATTCAGTTCTTTAATGTGTGATTCCTTGGCACCACCCCTTCGGGCAAAAAACAGTACGTGCTGTAACAGTGAAAAGAAGAGAAGAAATAAAAGCTTTATGGAGAAGAAATGATGATGTCATAGAAAAAAGAGAAAATTGAACACTGGGAGAAAGGCAGAGGAGCATAAAAAAGGTGGATATGAGCTAGACCTTAGAGAAGTTGGGAAATGTCTGAAGGTGAAAAGTGAAGATGAGGCAATAACCAGAGGACAGAGCAGTGAATGAGAAATAGGGGGATGGGGACGCTGATCCCATACAAGCACTGGAACAGGAGGAGAAGATAAATAAAAGACACAACTCACAAATCAAATGCAATTAACCAATATTGACAATCATAATATATATATACTTTTTATATGTCAGTGTTTTTTATCTTTCATTCACATGTATGTATCAGTTAGAGATATTAAAAGAGAACATTACCCAAAAACACTCCAAATCTGTTTGTTACTAATACATTTGGATTTTGGGTTAAATTGCTCAATCTTTTGTTTTTTTGGTAACATGTCACAAAAGCATCGAAAAAGCACCACGACATTATGGATTCATCATTCACCATTGAAGTCAGGACTCCAAAACCTTACGTTTAAAGTTAGAATTGCTTAACACATCCAACTGAGTTTCAGCTTTTTTGTCACCACCATGTTTGGTATACCAATATTGGTATAAAGGGCTTATGTTGATGGAGTTAGCTTTACGCCAAATGCAACACAGTCTCAAAAGTTGTACTATTTACTCATCAATTCACATACTTTTATTGGAAAAGTCTTTGCTCTGTGCAACTAGTGGATAGAATTTTTGACCATTAAGGCCTTCAGTTTTTCTTGATTTGGGTTATCTTGTATTTGTGTAATACATTTGCAAAAATAAAAGAAATTTGGACAGGGTAATGCTTTCACAGCTCTGTACACGTTTGTGTTTGTCTACAGATGAGTCAGTGTGTGAGAAAGAATCCACAGTAGGTCAATTTCTCCTGTTGAGCTCCTTGGATCAGTACAGTAAATCTGGATAAGATCTCCTGCAGTGCGTGCTAAGCTAGTCATCACCATTTTCCAATTACCACCCCTACACACTTTGTAACTTCTCGCCTAAACCGAATGCTCCATATGGTTTCCTCAAATGTCTTTATTTCTACTCACCTATGTTTTTTTTCCTTGAATAATTTTCTCTTCCATATAGATCAATACAATACAGTCACAATATTGTGTAGTGGAACTTTAAGCGCCCTCTTGATCTATTTTAAAATAATAGTAAAAATATAATCAGTTTTCTTTTTTTTAATGTAATTTGTTTTAATTTTATTGTTAAGTCCTTTACCTCAAGAAGAAGCACAATCTAGAACATGCCCCAATTCATTTAGCCGGAACAATCAAGAGATAATACTATACATAAAGTACTACTACTTAGTGGTTAGGATACAGGACTAGTAATCCAAAGGTTGCTGGTTCAAATCTCACCACTGCGAGGTTGCTGCTGTTGGGCCCTTGAGAAAGGCCTAGTGGATATGATACAGGACTAGTAATCCAAATGTCGTCTGTTAAAACCTCACCACTCACTTGAGAAAGGCTTTTAACCCTCATTGCTCAGACTGTATAATGTAACTCTACTGTCTGGATTAAGGCGTCTGCTAAATGCTGAAAATGTAAATGTAGACCACCCATTGAAGATGGTGAGGACTGCTGTGCCAATCCATTATTTTATTGGTAACATTTGTAATACAAAATGTCATCACAAAGTCCTCAACATAACCCCAAAACACATTTGGAAGGCCTTAAAATGCTATTTGAAACTTCACAAATACTTCTTTGAATGAAAGGGCACAAATTCTACAGTCATATTTCAAAGCCTCACAAAAGTGCATAAACTGTTTTAACTGCACAATAATGCCCACATCATTATAATGTTTAAAACTGTTCATGGTCTGCCTACATTTGGCTAATCCCATTGTTTAACATACAGCATGGCAGATTCAGGGTTGTACATGTTCAGTAAAGGCAATGCTGAATATTTTGCATTATCCAAAGCAGAAAAAAATTGGAAAAACACCATTCAGGGGAGGGGGAT
Source organism: Microcambeva bendego (assembly GCA_034509265.1). Classification (NCBI taxonomy): domain Eukaryota; kingdom Metazoa; phylum Chordata; class Actinopteri; order Siluriformes; family Trichomycteridae; genus Microcambeva; species Microcambeva bendego. The sequence goes on along the minus strand of JAYDZG010000015.1, from coordinate 19,402,986 downwards.
TTATAATGGACAAGGACAATGTGCATATTATCTGGTGCTTTTATTTACAAAACACCAAGGCCACTGAACACACAGACAGGGCCAGCTTTCAATCTCTTGGCTGTCTCTCTCTCTATATATATAGCCACATTCACATTTGGCTCTAATAGTCATGTCTTTACCCACCCAGTAGGTAGAAGCTTGTTTAAAAATGTTAGACAGATTTATTGTGGATGAATTTGTATAATTTTTACAACATCTTTTATGTCAACGCTTATGGTATATACTCAATAAAACATCTGTGGTTAGTTATAAAAAATATATATATATATATATTATAATTGTATTTCTTTTATTGCTGTTGCTATTCACACCTATTGGTGTCTCTTCAAATCTTTTTATACCCATTGCCTTTCTGGTGCTATTAAATGATCCCTCGCTCAGGTCATGTGACATCTTCTTTGTTTTCGATTTGAACACTTGAATTTTTGCTGCTCTATACTGATAAAAACTGCAAAATCTTGAAAAAAATGTTGCTCTGTAGAAACGGTTTACAGATCTTTAGAAGTAAATAAGAAACCTGACCTTTCTCTTTATAGACATATATAGTATAAAACTAAATCAAGTGTGGTGCTGGGTTAAAATGATGAAGCAGGTCACATAAACCAGATTTAGTTTTTTTTTTTTACTCACAAACCCCACATATTCCCAGGTGGCTCATTCCTTACAGTCCTGTCAGAGACAATAGTAGGTATTTATAAGCCACTGGGCACAGAATGTCAGGTCTACAATCGTTAAGCGGTTATACCAATGCCACTGTAACAGTAATTTAAATAGAGAGGCTAGAGAGGCTTGGATGGCCTTTTTCTGAGTGTGGATCTTCACAGCCCTTGAAAAGTGCATGCATCAGCAATGTAGCTGACTTGATTTGCAAGAGTAATATCAAGCAAGCTAGCTTCCAAAACCGCTTGTGGATTTTCGATGATGTCCTGCTAGTCACGTCTACCATAATCACCAGAGAATTGATCCTGCTAGCATAATGAAAAGGAATATCACGAAGAAGATCGCCTGCAGAAACTCTGAAATCTGTTAGACATGGAGGAATTTTGTGGTGTCCAGGTTTCTAACTTTGCTTAGAATCACATATACAGAGGATTCAAAAAGCATTTAGATACCTTGACCTTTTGTGTTGTGTATGTGAATGGGTGTCAGTGAAACACTAATGTACAATCATCCATATTTTCGATTTATATAATGTTTTCTTATTTATTTTCATACTATCTTTTTTCCCCCTAAAATACTTAAAACCATTTTCTTTAGTACTGTTGGGCCAGTTATTTTCCTGTAGTCTCTACTTTTTAGCATCCCAACTGACAATGAGAGCTGACATCTTGCAACATTTGATTGTCATATCGAGATAAATGCACAGCCATTTGAGTTTAGCAAACCACATGCCTTTCAATTACTCTGTCTGACTGTTTCAGAGATTAATGAAGTGAATCTTAAATACTGGCTAGACAATACACAGGACAGAACAAAAGAGAGACTATAGGTGTGAATGAAGAGAAGAGAATAAAAGAGTAGATACAAAGACATTGGATGCTGTGAGGAGAGAGAGTCTGATGGGCACTAAATCAAAATAGTAAATGAAACTAAATAAATAAATAAACTGAATGCTTAAAGAAAGTGAGAAAGCAAGAGTGTGTGACAAGACTAAAGATCACAAGCTATAAAATGTAGCGCTGTCTATAAATTTACTACACTGTGCTGTAAATTATTTATCTGATAAGCTAAACATTGTAGCATACATTTCACCATGCAAACATGCGCGCGCACACACACACACACACACCACACACACACACACACACACACACACACACACACACACACACACACACACACACACACTTTCAAACTTCATTAAATCTTCCAGTAAAACTTGTTCTAATTACATCAGCTTTGCCCTGGGTGACAATTGGAACAAAGTAACTTTTGAATTGCTTCTCGCTCTTGAAAGACTAATACACATTTATTGTATTACTGTATATCATTAACACTGACCGTAATCAAAATATTGCTACAGGGCATTAACATATGAGTTCTAGAAGTTTCTAAACTAATTAAAGTGTTCTCCTAAAACATATTGTCTCTGTCGAATGAAAAAATACATATCTCCAAAACCCCCAGCCTTTCAGAAGAGTCAAAACATAAACGTTACCTATTAATTTTTCGTAAGTTTGCTGGCAGGTAGCAGGTAGCAGATATTAATTAGCACTAGTGACACCAAAGTAAACACACACACACACACAATCAACGGAAGGGAAAGGACTTTAGGTTTTGATGCTCTAGCAGCCAATGGAAAAACTCTTAACAGAGACTGTGATTTTTTTCTTTTTTTTGTCGCTTTGATATTCGCTTTTACTAACAAATAGAGAATTAAACACAAACCACACAGTGAAAAATGCTAAAAATGGAGATACAAGTTTTTCACTGGACAGTGACGATGTGCAAAACATGAGCAAAATGGCTGTCAAAATATACAGTTCATCACAGTTGGTTGGGTATGGGGCAACAAAAGGGGGACCAACACAATATCAGGAAGGTGCTTTTTTATTTTTTGAATTTAAGTGTCTCTTGTTTACTGATTTATTTTGTTCCAGGGTAGTTCAAAAGTATCAGTCAGAATGTCCAAGATGTCAAAGGCTAAAGCTGCTAGGAAACACTACTCGGGTAACACAATTTAGCTCTTTCAATGCAGAGAGAGCCATGTCAACACACAAACGACAATTTTCAAATTCTCTGGATGTTCTAGGTTTACATTCATCCGGTTGGGGGAGGATGTGCTTTGCATTGCAGCTTACTCTATAATTTAGTTTATGTGTATTGTTTAATGATATTTATTAAAATGTGACACTTTTCTTTAAAAATCTATAAAATATTGAAATTAAGCACATTTTCTGGTTTGTGTTATTTGGAAATGGTATATCCAATAACAACTGTATTTGTGATTTAGTCATTATTCTTAATCTTTATTTCACATTTGCTAGTACAATGAGGAGAAAATGTCGTCACATTCCTTCTCCAGTGCCTGGAGTAGTGCCCACACTCATGGGGTGTGTGTTTGTACACTTTCCACAGCTATGCTAAAAAGACTTCCTTTGTTTGATTTTGACATGTTCAATAGAGTTGAAGGTACAGTTCTATAGTATACATTTCCAAATTGATGTCACAAAGTGTTAACAGGTATATCATCAACTCCAACTGAGGATGAAACATGTATATAATGCTCAATTTAAGTGCAATTCTGTCTGAATAAGGAAGAAAAATACTCTGGCAAATGATTAAAGTGTTCTTTAGTTGCAGTTGAGTTTGCACAGGTGTAACATGAATAAGACTAAGTGGTAATCAAGGTGTTGTATAAAAGCCTAAGGTATGCTAAATGATGCAATTTGTGTTCAAAGATTTGCAAAACAGGGATTTAGAATGCTATTTGAGTAAAAACAAATTCAATCATAAGGTACTTTAAGTTTTGCAGTTTTGTGAGTCATTTTGTTCATACATGAGTTTTCATGGAAATTAAATCGGGGGACAGTGGGGGGGACTGAATGACTTCTGTTGTCACTACTTTGTAGAGAGTGACTTTGCCTTGAGGGGAGAAAACCGCTCTGCTACGCAAATCAATTTCCCATTTTCAGGTACAAAACCCTTTAATGGACACATAAATGATCAGACAGAAACACATGTCTTAAACACACTTATATTTACATATAAAAGAGTGAATAATCTGTGTGCAATACACAGACAAATCAGCCAAATTAGAACATTCCTTTATATCACACATCTGATACAAATCAGCTCAGAAATGCATGAAATTATTATTACTTTGATTCATTAAAGGAAACTGAATGCCAACCCTGTCATTCAGAGATCAGGGGCAATTAAGCTTTCTGGTCACAGATGGGAACTTAAGCTGATGATAAGGCAATTATTTTTATTAGAAGAGTCTGTACAGCCATCTCTAATACCAGTGGTGTCTCTGGCATGGAAAACCAAGTTGGGCACAGTAAACACTATACTGGCAGCATCCCACTTATCACTGAAACTACACACAAAGCTACTTGCTCAAGTAATTCAAACACAAGCAGACCTCATTAATGAAATCCCAAAAAGCATAACCTGACACAAGACAGGGATCTGACCAGTAACAATAACTGTATTTAAACTTTACAGCCAGTAAAATTACATTGCAAATACAGAATTATTAAATAGTATAACATCATTGTGGTCTGCAACTATAAGCCAGAGCAACATGTTAGAGCAGGAAGATCACTGTCAAAATAACACGATGTGTAATAATTCAAAATAGACTCACCGGTGACATTCATTTCTTGTTCTCCAAAATGTTTAATCTCTAATGGCAACTTTAACTTTGATTAAATCGTTGATGTGATTCATTATATTGCCTTGCTAGCAGCGGCTAACAGTTCACTGTGATGGTTTCAATGGCAAATTGTGTAGCTATGCTGATACCATTCACATTTTTCTCTTACATATGTTAATCATACATTAATTATTATTTTACATGTGTTGAGCATGTGCACAGTTATTTCAACTGCTCACTTGGTTAAATAGACGCTGAGGAGCCGGCCCCATACTCACTTGCTAAATGAAGACTGCTAAAAGTACTGGCCTTATGCAACAGGTATAGGAAGATATTTTGAATGCACTGGGAACTACTGCCATTTTAAATAAGTCAAATACAAAGCAATGTGAAAATAATATTTATATACCTTATAACTTTATATAAACATTATTGATTATATCACGCACTGCTCCACAGCGATATCTGGTGGGGCCTAATGTAGAGATGCTCCTGCCTAATTCCCAATTTACTTATTCATTTATTTACTCAATCATTCTCACTCATCAAGTCTTAACTTCTATTATTAGAAAAGTAGAAATACCAAATTGATTCAATTCAACACACACACAAACCTTAATATGTACATTGATTTTTAATAAATAATTGACAATGTGGTTCACATTTAGCAACGTCTTCAAATATTTTTTGTTCAAAGAGTATTATTATTATTATTATTATTATTATTATTATTATTATTATTATTATTATCTGAAAGGATGAAGTCCATCTGGGGATTGAGAAAAAAACCATGCTTTACTGGCAAAATGCCATCTAAAATGAGGCCAGCATCTAAAATGTTTTATTTCCATTATTGTGGAAACCATAGTACATTTGCACTAAAAAAGAGAAAATATAAAGGAAACCAGTGGCATGCAGTCAGGCCCTTCTAACCCTTCAAAGAAGGGGTAACAAAATTGTGTATAGAAAAAATATATAAATATACATGTACATGAAGTAAATACAATTAAATAAATTCTTTATTTGTCAGAGAGCAGTATAACCATTCAGAACTCATTAGAATAGATCAGACTCGCTCCTGTAGTATGTGCTGACGTTCCCCTTCTGAGAAGATTCTGAAGGGTTCTGTAATGTAAGTCTCTTCCTCTATAAATTGCCAGGAAATCTGACCAATTGGATGTAAGATTTTCTCTGGGGGAGGCAGGGCTACAGTGATCTGTTCTTTCTTAGCTTTCTGAAGCAGGTGTTTTGCAATACTCACATCTTATTTAAAAAAATGCCACTGTATGTATCTTAATTTGTTAACCTCGAATGGGGAACTTTTGATGTACCACTCAAATACTGTTTCATCGTAATCTTCCCTTCTCTTAGATAAATGGCTGTAGTTGTCTTTGCTGGACTTATTTAATCAATTTCTTTTTGAAGATATTTATCTGAGGGAGATTTGTTAATTCAAATTTAATGGGATAGTTAAAAGAAGTATGATATTTAGCTACATATACTTATGATATATCTAAATAATTACCTTATCTACTAAACTGATTTACAAACTTATACACATGTGGGTTATATTAAAGGAACATTATTGCGAAAAAAAAAAACAATTAGCATTGGCTAAAATTTGTTCTCTAAATTCTGTCATACATATTCTAAAGAATGTGTGGTGAAATGTTAAACCACAGGATAAGTAAAAATAACATTAAGAAGAATGGCATCTATTTCTTGTCTGCATTTCAGAACTTCTAATTTAATAACTGTTTCAATTATGTTAAAATGTACTAATTTAAAAAGCCATTAATGACAAATTACTGGTGTTCATCACAAAAATTCTAGCAGGCACCATTGGAAAATGATCATTCTGTGGTACATCATCATCATTGCAAAGACTTGTTGGCTTTCAAAAGGGCATCTTGTCCTGTATTTGTCCAGCCTATTTGTTGGCTGTTTTATGACCATGTAAAGCAGTATCTGGAGCTAATGGTTTTCACCAGGTGGCTGCCCATACCAATATTGATCCCCTCTCAGAAATTAAGTGCTTCTTAAATTTACTTTGACTTTATTTTACAGCAGACAGTAAGAACCCGCTATATTTCATATTTTGTCAGGTCAACTTCATTTCATTTATTAATAAACATCAATTTCCACATTTAAGGCTTGCAACATTTTCCAAAAAATGGAACAGTAAAGCATTTATCACTTTAAAATTCTGCCATTTCTTCTAACAACATTTGAAATAGGTTTTTGCACTTTAGATATCAAACCATCAAGTATTTCAGGGCTTGTTTTGTCCTATTCCTTCTGCACTATAGATGAATAAAAATGTGAATCCCATTCGATCTTTCTTTGATAAACATTACTGTGTCATTACTGTTTTTTTTTTTAATAATTGTACTTTTACTATCTTATCACTAGTCCTAGATTAACCAAATTATTTTTTTTGTGTTGCAGATCTAAAATTGGGAAATTGATGCAATGTTTGACCAGAAAAAAAATATTTGTAGGCAATTAAATGTCAAATTAAATGTAAATGCATTTTCCATACTGGCCCAGCTTCTGATTTTGAGTTGTTCTAATCAGTAGGCAAAACTGATTATTATTCTTTCACAAAGTTAAAACCAACATCTAATGACCACATGGAAATATATTGGTATATATGCTGTAAATTGGCATAATTTACTTTAATATTACTTTTCATTGGTAAAACTGTGTTAAGATTTATTTATAAAACACATACAGACCTGCAGTGCTTCTAAATCAAAATTGCAAGGTGTAATTAATGGCAATAGAGTTTTATATATCATGCCATGAATTAGTATCAGGTCAGAGATGAAAAAAGACTTTGTGTTTCATTGCTTACATCTAGAAAAATAGGGCACAAGGGTTTCTTAGTTCTATACCCACTTAGAAAAAAGGGTATTTTAAATTGGATTAAATAGATTGGATAGTACATGTTAAAATATATTAACCCACTGAGAGGAAATTGCTGATTTAGCCACAGTGTTTCAGCAAGTTAATGATATTATATTGGTTAAATATCAAATATGTTAAATATCAAATATATATAAGACAGTGGTGTATTTCACTATTTTATGATGTTATATTACAGTATTCATGTTTGACATGGATCACAGGCACTAAAGACTTTTTTAAAAATCCTCATGTGAGCTCTGCCTCCATCTGGATTCATCAATAGATAAAATGTTATTAACGTTGTTATTTTCTTCTGTAACAAACCACCATGGAGTGACATTTGTCAATTAGTCTAAGGTGTAAATAAAGTCCGAGATGCACAATGCTAGACATAATAATGCTAATAAAAAATAAAATAATAATAATAATAATAATAATAATAATAATATTAATAATATTAATAATATTAATAATAATAATAATAATAATTATTATTATTATTATTATTATTATTATTATTATTATAATTATTATTATAATTATTATTATTATTATCACAGTATCAGTTGTTCTGCCGGTTTTCTGGACCATGGCCTCGATTCCTAATTTGCTTTGTCATATCAAATAACTTTACCTGGATTATGTTAAGTTAGTTTGGTGAACAGAACCGTTGTAAATATATTTGTAGTTAAAGCAGAGGAAGTATTTGGATTTGGTAGGTTTTGAATGTGTTAAGTGGTTTGTTAAATTATTGAGTGGTTATTCCAAGAGAAGTGTTTACATTTATTCCAAAATGGACATATCCGCACCTTACCTACTGCTCACACTACTAGTGGGCTATCTGCACTGTT
>JAYDZG010000015.1:19344256-19373695 GCA_034509265.1 Microcambeva bendego | reverse complement strand
CGCATTAAAGCTAAAGTTACAGGAAAGGGATTTTATTTTCCTAAAACCAACCAGCAATGTAGAATAAATAAGAGAACTACCTAACTGTTCAGAGTGAACCAAGGTTTGCTTTAACACAGGTGTTAAAGTGTACTTGAATACATACAAAGTTGAATAGATATTTACAAGTATGACTTTGTACAGATGAAAAACAAAGTCACAGTGCAAAGAGATATAATAAATACTATTAGATATACTTATGGTATACTATATTATTCAGGTTAACAAATACATTAAAAGTAATAAAATCAAACATATTATGGCTACTATGCATGTTGTGTGGTATTAAACGTGTAGCTGTTTGAAATTACACAATGTGCAGACTCCTCAAAAAATATAAATGAATAAATAAATAAAGCTAACACTCAGCATTTGTTCATCTACCATAGAGCAGGGTTGTGCATTACTGTGGGTTTTAGGGGCGGTGGTAGGGTCTGTAGGGGGGTTCTGGCTTCATTAATTCTAATGCATTTTTACTGCAGCTGGTGAGTAAATACATGAGAAATGTATGAGATCAGGCATCGCCGCCCTGAAGCCCATCTGCTGTTCTGTGACAGTAAATAATATGTTGCAAATGACTGGGTTTCAGGGCCAAGTCACTCGTCCTGCAGAACATACGATGTACAAAACCAACAGAACCATATATCCATAACTTGATACTGAATAGCCAATAGCTTATTCACCAAAAAACGAGAATGATGTTTGATTAGACGACATTTACATTAGCAAACCCTTGCAAGTAAAAAATCTCAAGTATTATTTTAAATATAGTTTCTGTTCACATCAAAGTGAATTTTCTTTGACCAATACCACATCTCACTGAAATCACATAATTCCAAAACCACAATCACTAAACCCCATAAGGTTTAGATTTTTTAATGCAACACAAATAAACCAATCACAGCTGCAAATCTTTCTGAATATGTCCTTGTAAAGCACACCTGGATTAAGGAAGTTTATACTATCAGTTATTAGTGACCAAGAAAGGTTCTATAAGACGTTCTATAAGATGTCTGTAAAATTAGTTTTTGTAAAGTGTCATCTTTAGAGCTACCCTTATTAATAATCAATGAGGTTCAGTGAGATGGCCATTCACAGACTTGCCAATAGTAGCTTGTTTGGCTTGTTTCTCCATTCCTGTTATTACCTGGCTCGCTTTCTCCACCACTGGAAAGCACTCCATAGCTCACACAGTGGCTGTGAGTTTTTAAAATAGAGATAGTAAAGTCCAGGGGAAGTGTGGTGTCTATTTTGCCCAAAGAGGCAGGCATGCTGTCAGAGTTCTCCATTCATGCCATTTTTAGCAAACTCCAAGTGGGCTGTCATATGTCTTTTCTCAACAGAGGATTCTGCCCTGACACTTTTTCTTAAAGGACTGATTTATGAAGTGCTGCAGAGATGATTGTCTGTCCAAGAGTTTTTCCCATCCCAGTACAGGACATTTAGAGCTCTTTAAATTCAGTTTTTTTAAGCTCTCTGACCCAGCTGTTTTTCCTCCATAGGCTAACTAATTGATTGTACCAAGCTTTGTCATTTAAAATATATAAAGGAGTATGTGATTTTAAGAGCATTCAAAATTTTAGAGACATAAAAAGACAATTGAATTTATGTAATATAATAATGCAAATGTTTGCTTAAGAATTGGGCTCATACATAAGTTTGTGACTTAAAATAGATGTATTCTCACATAAGTACTTTTCCACCAAAAGAACTCTTGCACTTGAACCAGTTCTGTTTGAGTTCCTTCAAACCTTTGTGTTCTTTTGAGAACTGATGCATGTTTTCACCACTTTTTGAGAACCAGATGGGGTCATCACTGGTGGGCGTTACACACCGACTGTAAAGAGTAGTGAGCAGGCATTTGTGCTGTTGTTACAGATGATGTTGCTCGGTGAAACACTAGTTACAAAACACAGCATCCATTTATGTAAAATACCAATAGAACCTGATCTAATGCAAAGACATGTGTTTATCTGAATTTACTTAATGTGTGTTTATTCAGCTCACAGTTCTAAATCTGGCTGTAGGGAGAGTCCAAACAAGCGTAATGTGAAATAAAAGTGCAACATGGATAAATGTAGTAAAATTACGAGACAGAATTACATTTCTGTCACTTATTATACCCACAGGTGACATCACGGTTTGCTCTGAAAGAAATAAGCATTCTGCACGGCCAGAGTAGAATGCTACTTTTTTGGGGGAAACACGTTCAAAATGACGTCGGCAAACTGGAAAAGAGGTAATAGTGTCGATTTTTTTTTACTGTTCCTATTAACCTTGACTGGACCCTGAAAACAGCAGCATGACTGTGAGTCTACCCTTACACTCACTCACTCACTTCCTGAACTGCTTATCCTAATCGGGGCTGGGGCGCTAGCTTTTAATCGTAGGGCAGATGCACCTTTAAACATCTGCACGTACGTGCGCATGCACACAAACACACACACACACACACACAAACCAAAGGGCAATTATATGTGTCCTATTCTTCTATTAACCTAACTGCATGTATTTGGACTGTGGAAAATAAGCCATAGTGAGCCAATTCCACACAGAAAGGACTCAGACTACTCTACTTGGAAATTGAACTTCTTGCTGTGAGGTGACAGTGCTACTCACCAAGTCACCATGCCACCTGATAACACTTAGCAACTAATTTAGATAGGATAAATAATAATTTATTTTTTCGGTAATACTAAAATATTTATTTAGCCAATAACCCCTCAAAAATCTGCAAAAAAATGTGCCAAAAGGACATATGGATTTCAAATTAGACAACCTATTTAGCATTATAAGCATACCTTACTGGGTTTGAGTAAACACCTTGTTCATTTACTTTTGATATTTCTGTTTAAATTAACTGGCAACTGTGTTCTGTAATAAAACTCTGCACAATACTTTAAATGCTTTCAGAATTAATCTCTTAATAAGGTAGCAGATGTTAACACAAATGTTTAGACCTTAATGTTAATAAGAGATTAGTCATAAAGAAGTCTGGCAGACATGCCTTTACTGCAGTATAGAGTTGAAAGCTGTTTTCTCCCTATAATGTACTCTATTTTGGAACATATCCGATTTCCATTTAGAAACCTAGTGCGGCAACATATTTATTCAAAACCTATCCACAGAAAACAAATTCTTCAGAGCATGGACTATAGTCAGAGCCGAGAGGCTTTAATACCCTGTGATCACAGTGATTTGAAAGCAAGGAGGAAAAATATTCATACATACACAATTCAGAAACTCATTCACAGTAAGCACATCAGGCTTTGCTACACAGCAAAATAACCCTGCATTATTCATCAAAAAAGCAGTTAGAATATAAAAAAAAAACAGCCCAGGTTCATACTACCTGTTTCTGATGAATGGGTGTAAAATCAATCCTACTCCGTGTGCTCTGGACTAAATTGACTTTCGCTGAGGTCTTCTTAATCACGTGCACCCCGAAAATTCTGCAAGAGAGAGAAAGAGAGATTAGTAGTAGATTACTAATTTTGTGAGTAATGATTTGACTCGGCTCTTACTGTTTCTCTTTTATATTACTGTTTACACCTGCCTGTGGGATCTAGTGTTTTAGTGTGGGATTATCTCTGTTTTTGCGAGGTGAGTTTTCAAGTTAACTGACAAGGTAAAGTAGTAGCACACAGAAAAATGAGTAGAGGGGAGTGATATTATCAGAAAGCTACACTTTTTTTCTGCTTTTCCAAAACAACAACAACAATACAGCCCTAGATGGCTGGTAGGATCATGTACTGTATTTCAATCCAATGTGAATTTAAAATGGGTAAAAATTCTCTCTCTCTCTCTCTCTCTTACACACACACACACACACACACACATAGACTTTGACTCTTAAAGACCTTTTCAGCACAACCTTTCTAAAACGAATTCTCCATTAGAGTCATTACAAATTTATCATTTAGTAGGTAGCTCTATTCAGCAAGCTGAGTCACAGTGTTGGTATCACATATATTACTACTGACAGATCTTTAGCTAAGACACAGTGAATATTGAGTTACATAGTTTTTAACAGTAACTATGTGAGGTAGGAGCACAACATTTAAGTGTTACTTCTCAGAATTAATTAAAGTTGAATAAATCACATTCAGATAGTTATACAGATAGTTATAAAGTAAACCCTCACTCATTGAGGTTTCCTTGGAACCTAACGATACAGTAATTCATGTGTTTTAACGCTATTTTTTAAAACAATACTATTTACTAACATACATATTCACGTAAATTCAGCTAAATGTTCCCTACACCACCTTACACCAGAAAATTAAAGAATGCACTTTCATAAATGACAGTACGTACGTATCGGGGTAACATCAGTAGAGTGATACGAGCTGGTCTGTGGTAAGTGGTGTAATAATATAATAGATTGCTGAAGTGTTGTTAGCTGAAAATATATCTCATGCATGTTAATGCTACATTAATTAAGAACAATATAATTTTGTAACATAAATATTAACATAACTTTTGCCTAATTATACGATAGAACGAAAGAAAATGCTTTTACCTCAAAAAATCAAACAAAAATAAACAGACAATGGATCAAGTGCTGTTATAAGTGCAGATAAGACTTGGTTTTACCTTTAACAAAACCACTTTATCAACCGAAGCCTTACCGTGAACTCAGAGCTTTTACAAACGTTCCAATGCAGAGATAAACACAGAGTATATGGTTTGAATTCCCAGCAGTTAGTTTGATTTTAGTTATGATTTCATTTGTAACAATACTTGTCACCCAGTAAAATACGCTAGATTTATAACAAGGCATGGTTGTTCTGTGAAGTCTTTTTCATAATATTCCAATTTCACATTGGCTTCCACTTCTAGTGTTAAACCAGCTTGTTATGAAATAGTAGAACAGCAAAACATAACTAATTTAAGAATTATGCTTATAAGAATAAGGTTTTCAATTTTTAAGGTTCTAAAATCTTCTTGTCTGTATTTCTTATACTCAAGTTTACATTTTTAAGCATTTAGCACACACCTTTATCCAAAGCAACTCAAAATTGAGTCATTGCAAGGAAATGAGAGATAAGGACCTTACTCAATTCTATCCTGTGGCTGCACAGTGAACCCAATAGTATAAGCACTACAGAGGCTACTGAGGCCCTGAGCTGACCCATGCCTCTGTTCAGTCACCGAGAAGGTTAGCATGTTTTTATGTCTACACCTATAGCACTTCAGTTTACAGCTTAGTTTGAGATCCTCTACATTGCAGATTGCAGGTTTAAAGTGAGCCTGGTTTGCCCTATGAAGTTCTATACAATCATTACTAACATTACTATCAGACTTTAAGGCTTTTTAAATAGAGTAAAATTCAACAATCCTACATCCCTTTATCCCAGGAATTCTATTTAGCATAGTAACCCAAGAGATAAAAAAGAGACCATAATACGGAAGCTAGAAGTTACTTGGCCTGGAAGATGAGCACACTTACTGTGAAGCTATGATAATAGACACAATATAGATTGTGTATCACACTGGCTGCACTTTCCCAAGATTACCCAAGCTTTTGGAAAAATGGTATTTAGCATAAAAATAGATTCTCAAAGTGATCACTGCTAAGGTGAGAGGCAGAACCTTTATCAGATGAGCTTCAATTTGTGACTCTTGAGATATCTTACATTACCGCTGATAATGGGTTAGAAAGTCATTTATTATTAAATCATAAAAGGCATAATACATTAAGAATAACTGTCCTAGAAATGAGTCATCAAAGGACATCTTAAGGTTTTGTTAAATAATTCAGAATCCAACAGTTGTACACCTGTCATTATCCATTTCAATTCCCAGACGCTTGAAGCTTGCACATGATTCTGCCTTGGCCTAGTTAGAGGACAGACAGACCAGGTCAAAAGACAGGAAGTGTAATAGACAATATGATTGTTCCAGCACCAATTTGTGTTCTTTCCTGTAGATATTTTCCATCTAAGCACCATGCCCTCCTCCTCAGTTTATACCAATCTTCCATTCATCAAGCTCTGCACATCAACCCTTCATCCTGAATCCCTGACGCAATCGCTCTTCCTCTTCATCCATGTCCTGCCCTCCCCCTCTCCTTTTCATCACTGTTTGTTGCTTTGTTCTCTCAATGCTCTCCTTGCCAATCACTCTCCTCCTTGGCAACAGCTTTGGAGAGGCCGTAAGGATGAAGATGTCCACCGGGGCTTCCATACTTTAGAACATCAGAGGATTTAGAAACAATGCTGCCTGACTAAAACGTCTGTGCATTTGTTTATACTGATCACTTCAGAATAATAGCAAGATGGAGGTGTCTCAGGGATAAGATAAACATTTGTTACTCAAGGTTTGTTGTGGATGCTAATAAGCATGTTTGTTATCTCAATAAAATTAAGCTGCTGAGTGAAAAAGCAGAGCTGTGAGCGATTAAATGCATGAGATGCAACAGACCAATTACAAAGGCAGAGAAGATAAGAGTGGAGCGCAAACAGATGCACACATGCTCTCAGCACCACTTCATTAATAAATAAAATAATTTATGCTAATTAATTGAAAGTTGGACTTTTAACAACCCAACTTCCACTTACTCATCCACTTCTGATGTGTGTAATGTTAAAACACTGTGGATCTGAACTGCATTCTGGAACTCAACCAGCCCTGTGGATTGCCAACTGGCTGTTCTTTCTGGATGCAGCATGCAGCTAGAGGAAGTAGGCTTTGAATCATTTGAGCCCATTACCCTGTGCACAACATTCCAGTTTTTAAAAGTGAGAGTCTAAAACTTCATGACTATTGCTAGCCCCTCTATAGCCTCAGTTAAGGTCAGTGTTCATGATTCTACAATAAGAAAAATACTGGGCTCCATGCTGAAAACCACTGCTGACAAAAAATAACACAAATGCATATCCCACATTTGCCAAAAAAAACCCATCTTGATAACCCCCAAGACTTTTGGGAAAATATTCTGTGGACTGACAAGACCAAAGTTACATCATACCGACATTCAATCATGGAGGTGGTAGTGTGATGGTCTGGGGCTGCTTTGCTGCTTCAGCACCTGAGGGGAAGCTCACGGTGTAGATCTCGAAACAATTGTCAGTCAAAATGGGAGTCAGCCTTTCAACTGATCCTCCAATCATCTTATGGAATTTACTCCCTGGCAAAGCCTCTCAAAACCACTTCCTAATGCACTTAATGGTGTGCCCTCATCTTACACAAAAAATAAAAGAATACCAAGAGGCACATGAAGGGACCATTTTAGCTCATATTCAGCTCTTTCCAGTGCAAATCTTTTCATCAATAAGCCACATTAAGTCTGTTGTATAAAGATTTGCTGATCTATTCCGACTTAACACTTACAACTCGACAATCAATAAACAGCATTTATGGATATACAATATGTAAAACAGGCGCTTTATTGCAGGATGTTCAGTGCAGGTTATCGAATGATAGTGGAAGAGTGGCAGGGTAGGAATGGATTCGCCCTTTCAAATACAGTTTGTAAATCCATGGTATTATCTGAAAGAGGCTCTGTGATTTCCTTGTCAGCATGAGGCAACTACTCACTGGCTGTGGGGACAGATTTAGGTCTAAGACACCGCTATAAGCCCATGTAGCAATCTTAGTCATAAATCAAAGCTCCAAATGAAAAACAGTTATATTAGAGAGAAGCATGACTGGTACTGAATACTTCCGTGAGAGGTTCGTTTGCTCAAGAATCAACTTCTCGTTGGAAGAGAAAAAGACAATCTGAATAAATACACTGTGGCCTAGGACACTGTGGCCCCAATTTTTCTTCTAATTTTTCATTACACTTTCTCCTACACTGATGCTGACCCCCACTCTGACTAATTAACAAGGTATCCCTCTGACACGAGTGCAGTAGCCATCTTTTTTCACTTGCAAGTTCACATGTGGATCATCTTTGTGTCCGGAAAACCACACCCTGATGTCTCCTCTCCAGACACCATCAATAAGCAAGTAGAGGTTGTATTCACAGAAATTTTGCAACTACAAGCAACAGCCAGTTGTTTTCGTCAGGAAGTACACTAATAGTTCACTTGTAACAGTAGTTAGAATGTTTTAAATGCTTGCAATCTGTATCACACTTATATTAAAGTTTTATACCTACAAAGTTAATATGCATAGTTTGTGTATTATAAAATGAATAATAAATATGTCTTATATGGAAGGAAAAAGGAGCCTGTACTTCAGAGTGTAGTAGGATCTGCTGTTACCCTGACCAGAATAAAGTTATCAATGAAAAATGAAACTATACATTATTATTTCATTACTCATACTTAATGTAATGAAATACATACCATACAAATATTTTGGGTTATGAACAATTTATTTTTACTCAACATCTGAACAAATTATGTGTAACAAACCAATTTATCGCACAAACAAAAAATTACATAGTGCACAAGCAGCCTTTTGAGGCTAAGAACAAAGTTATTTTAAAATCTAAATAAATTAGTATTGATGTGTACACTATTTGTATATATATAATTGTATAAAAGTGTAATTCAGGCTTGTCAGTAATAACACGGAAGTACACATTAGCTGACTATGTAGGCAGTAAGACAGTAAGACTGCAATACATCAAAATCAAGCTAATCAAGACAGAAGCAATAACTTAATAGTATATTATGCCTAAGACACCTATGCATTTTCAGTTTACTGATTTATTGAAATTTTATGTTAATGTGCAAACTTTACTGAAACTAAACTGAACCACTCCAGTAATTTTGTTAGCTCTTCTCTACTGATTCTTTCAATGTGAAATGCTGTCAAATTTGTAAAGCCATCTGTACTGTAAAAGGTACTTTTCAAACATACAGTTGGCTCTTCAAGTTTAGAAATGTCAAGCTATGAGTGATCAAAGTTCCCTTCAGTTCACCAGACATTTTCAGATATTTTCATACTTTACCCCAAAATATCATACAGCCTTTTGCAGCAGCTTAGCATTGCTCACAGAATTGTGTTACGTCAGTAGTGGATAATGCTTTATTTACAGTAGACTGTACCCACAGCTGCCATATTCTTCAAACTTTAAATTCAGATCAACACATCAAAGCCTACTGATTATTTTAGTCTCTATTTCAATAAATAAAAAATAAATACACTGATTTGGGCAGACAAAATGTATGAAAGATAAAGCAGGGCAATTAACCAATCATTTTGGCACCAGTTAGGTGTGTCTGCTATTTATTTAGTTAGTACAGCTTAATAAAGAAAACAAATGAAAGAAAATGCATATTTTATAGAAAAAGTGATTAGACAATCAAAACTATTTTATTGTTTTTAACCCTCTGCTGTGCGCAAGAAGGTCCTGGGTTCGATCCCCGAGTGGGTCCAAAGACATGCTACCAGGTTGATTGGAGACACTGAAATGTCCTGTAGGTACCTGCGATAAACTGGCGCCCCATCCAGGGTGTTACCTTGTGCCTTGCACCCGTTGAAGAGCTGGGATAGGCTCCAGCTCCACTCCCCTGTCCCTAATTAGGATAAGGGGTTAAGGAAAATGAACTGAACTGTACTGACTGCTGTGCATCACACAACTACTGGATGATGTATGGGGCAGGATCCACAGAGCAAACACTGTAAGCAAGGTGGTCGCACAGATGCAGAATTGGGTTAAAGTCTGAGAACAGGGGGCCAGTGCAGTCTAGGCCTGGAGATCTTGGTCATTCAAATCAATGCCATGTGACACTGTCTTGCAAGAAGATCTCATCCAACCAAGGGAAGACAATCAGCATGTATGGGTGTATGCAAGGATGAATTCACAATGTATATAACTACTAAAAACTAACACAAATCCAGTCATGCGGTATACCAAATAAACTACAGGGATGTTTTTGAATCGTTTAATTTATGACTATGAGCAGAATGATTATGTATAATATGGTACTCACTTCTACATAATGCACCCATTGAAGAGCTGGGATAGGCTCCAGCACCCCTCCCTGACCCTAAATAGGATAAGGGGTTAAAGAAAATGATGATGAACGTTGATACCCTTTATTTCTTGTATTGTTAGGGGGTATTTCAAAACAGTAATTTAGATTGCTAATGACTAAAAAAAACCTTAAAACTTCAACTAAAAACTCACCACTTTATCAAGAACTTAAGATGACTTGTAATAACTCTTATTATATTAAAATGTTTCTACAAAGTTGTTTATTTTAGTAAAATGTATCATTAATCATTATTTTTCAAGGTATTATTGTAGTCATGCTTAGTTTCCAGTTATAATTTTACTTTGCTGCTGCATCACTGTTTCCCTGTTCCAGAAGATCTACAGATTATATCTTGCCTCTGACGCACTTGCAGCTGCTGCTTCATTTGTCCCACCAGAGGCAAAGTCATGCACTGCTATCTGTAAACTATTCATCTCTCGGCCAGTCATCTCAATCATTTACTAGAGGCTGCAGATGCAGCCGAGTAACCCCTTCAGCCTGCTTTTATCGTGTTGCTCCGTAGGCACCATGAAAAAAACTGCAAGGCGCAAAAACAATTGTAAGGTCATCAATTGATTGAATGGTGACAATTGTCCACTGAGTACGGACAATTTACCTTGCATGAAGGAAGAACCAGAGATCCCTAAAAAAGTAATAAACACTTAGTCAACAGATAGTTAACAGAGGACAAATGTAATTCAGGACCTCTAGAGTCATGTTGCTATACGGCACTCCCGCTACAGACAAGACAAGCTGTATTTTAAAGAAAAGAGAAAAGTAAGATTTATAATAATCGATTTTATGCAATATTATTAAAGCAATGTTTGTAACAATGGATAATGAAAACCAAAATCTGTAGCAGGGTAAGATGTCATTGGTTTGAGAATTCCATCCTGGTACCTAACAGCAGTCAGTATCAGCAGTCATCTCAACAAATTACCATAGTAACATTAACATGACATTAACATCTTGGTTTGTGCCAACCTTAGAGGCCGCATCAACTGTATATTAATGAATGGAGTGAAAAAATGGAATTCAAGTGTTTAAATGTTAGATGCTATTAGGGCTCTTCACCTTTCTGACCTGCTTTTTCCACAGTACCAGGCTTGCACAATGATTCAAAATGGTGTAATAAAAGGGAGGTAAGCTGGGGGTGGAAGAAGTAAAATAGGGTACTGGAAAAGAAGGGATTTTTTTTAATGGTGAGTAAAATGACTCAGGTGTTTTAAAGTATGGTGTCTGCTGCAGCCATATGGTCAACCTCAGGGTTCTTTAAAAACAAAAAAACATTTTCTTTCAAAATTAAAGTGCTCAAGAGTTTTCTTGTGCTTTTAAATGTGGCTATATATATCATATAAACATATTCTGGTATTGTGGTAAAATTAGTCAGTACTGTCAGTCCTCTTCTAATTCAGGCTCTAGTACTAATTCACTGAACGTCTTGTGTCACAACATTTCCATCAGCCTGTAGTGGTGGGTGATGGCTTACAAATGCTTTCACCAAGATGTTCAGAGAAAACAACTTCCATACATTATATGTCCCTTCCATACATTAAAGCCAACCTATATATCCTCCCTAACCTGTTTTTTGTTGGTAGGAATGTAACCCCTCCCGTGTAAAAAGCAAACAAAAAAAACTGTCCTAGACTTTTACAAACTGCTGTCACAAGCTTTGACAAGATCCACAATTCACTCTTTATTTAGGCAAAACCCCCAAGTACAAACGTTTTTGACAGCTGTATGATTTTTCATTCCTCAAAAACCCATGGTACTTCAATAATTAAGGGATATTAAATCTAATTTCCTCTAATGTAATTTCTTATTAAGTTTACAAACATACAATATTGTCAGTGTCCACTAAGTCCCATTTTCACTCTCAATGAACTTTACAAAGTATGAACAAGGCTTAAGATGTAACTGTAAACCACTTAAATGGCAACAAAGTAGTTGAATCATTGTTGTTATTTTAAAAGTCCAGCTTGGCAAATCGTACTGTAAATCTTCAAAATTAGTATCTCTAAAACTGGTGTACGAGGGTATGGCTAATTAGGTAATCTGTGAAGAGCAAATCAATACAGAGTACACTCTGTACTCACTGATTTAAGATATTTTAACAAATTTTTAATGATGAATTGTCCAAATATACTCAAATTACCCAAACCAGGAAATAACACACTAGATACAAAATGTTACACTGCTAAAGAACACAAACTTTCAGTTCCTTATACATTTTCTTTTTCTTTCAGATAATTTACTATTATACCAGGGGTGTAAAAAACAAGATTCATCATGAAACAAAATGATACAATTCTCCTAGCCAACGATATGATAATCACATTGAAATTTGACACAAAATGATATGATATCGTTCGATATTGGTTCATTTCGATACAAATACCATTCCACACCTCGTTTTTATTAACTCACAAATGCAAACAAAATATAATTCTGAAGATTACTATTAACTATCAAATACAGCGGTATGTACACTCATTATTTTAATACAACACTTAATAATCAATTAATAATAATAAATACTAATAAATTTAGTTTCAGCCTCTTGTCTCTGTTTGACAGAAGAGGTGGTAACTGAATAATGCAGTATAAAACACAAGAGTGGGGCTTAATAAAATCCGACCCTTGTACACGATTGGAAAGTTGTGAATTAATTTACATACAGCTTAAGAGCTTGTAGTGCACAAAGAGGAATACACGTTTCAATCGATTAATCAATACCAATTGATGGACTGTACATTATTACATTATATTTGTAAACTGCTATTAATATTATTAATATTTTTAATATTAATGTTGGAGCACTTCTAGCTGGGGGTAATATGGTTCCAATGCAAATAAATTCATTGAGCTCATATGGTGGATTAAGGCACACTCATTATTTTAAATAACATAAATTATTTTAATAATGAGTCATTAATACAAGAAGAATCAGCTAATGTGCTCATGTAAACATTTCACATTGGCTATGTGCCTTGCACCCATTACTATGAAAAAATGATATTTATTGTAATGTTGTAAAAAGATGTAAATCTTTCGGCTGTTCCCATTAGTGGCGCTACAGCAGGTCATGATGTGCATTACTAATTTGGTATAGTTTTTACACCGGATGCCCATCCTGATACAACCCTCCCAGTCAGACTGGCACAACAATGCACTATTTTATTCATCTAGGCTATGTACCTACATGAAAATTAAATTTCATTGTCTCCAATTAACCTGGTGGCATGTTTTGGACTGTGGCAGGAAACTGGAGCACCTGGACGAAACCCACTCAGACACCTGAAGAACATAAAAACTCCACATAGAAAGGACCCAGACCCCACCTAGCCTGGGTATCAAACCCCGGACCTTCTTGCTGAGGCGACAATCCTACCCTCTAAGCCACCATGCCGCCCATACTTGTGCCTTCAATAAACAAATGAAATGCAGTTTTACATAAAATGAGATTCTAGATAATATGCACAGGAAGCTAATAATATGAAGTATTGAAGTGTAGAATATTGAAATATCCTGTTAATATCTGTTTTCTATAACAATACGACAGGTCAGCACCTATTTCATGTGACTGCACAGTATTAATATACTGACTTTTCTGTTTTTAGTCAACATTTTTTGTTCTCATTCCAAACACGTGATAGTTAGGTAAAATATTTTTCCCTTTGGGGATTGCCAGAGCAGATCATGATCCAGATTATTAATATGGCAACCCTTCCTTTTTATCCAGGCTTGGGACCTTAAACTGATGAATATTGTGTATCCCTGCATACCTTCATGTTACTTGTCTAGTCATGAATTTAACCAAAGTGAGAAAACATGGTGAAAATCGTAATAAATATATAAATGACAAATAAAGGAATGACTACTGCTACTGCTACTGCTACTACTACTAATACTACTACTACTAATAATAATAATAATAATAATAGTGAACCTCCTGAATATCATCAGCCATATTTTTCATTGCACCCGGAACACAGATATGTTGGAAGCTCAAAGCAAAAAACTCTCAGCAGGGTGAACAGTCCTGTAATGTTCAGTTATTTAATCAAGTCTCACACAGTGTCTTGATGCACTTTGATGTTTTTATATACCAGCTGAAACACAAGATGGAGAAGAAATTAAATGTTAAGAGAATTTAACTATTAAATTACTCAATAAAAAGAAAAAAAGGTTTAATTTAGCAATTTTTGTAAGTGTACACTAAAAGCAATCTATTATTTTATGTATTTTTAGTTAGTAGTTGGCAGATAGATAATTAAAACCTGATTGAAAAATCCCACTTTTGAAAAGGACAGAGTTTAAATGCAGGCATATGGGTGTGTAGGAGTTGCAAATTACTTGTAAATTAAGCATTAATTAATCATTATATCATGGCTAATATTACCTTGGATTACTTTATCTGTATAAAATAAATATATTTTACATATTTGTATTGATGTGAAAGGAGTTTTATACTCATGACATTACACAAATGCATGTTAACAGATGGTTTCTAATGTTTAGAATCACATAGCAACAGAGGCTTGCAAGGAATCAGCTGGCTTACTGTAACAATGTCAGTATAGGAAAAGTATCAGCTATGGGCTAAAACTCACGAATACTCAGGAGTCCTTGATTATTATTACCTCTGGAAATGCATTGTCTATATTTTTTGTATTTGATGATGATGACTATGATTAATATAAATAAAAATATACATTGTTATTATTATTATTATTATTATTATTGAGTGTCACATAGACTATATAGTAATGTAGGAATTACATTATGAAGTAATGAAACTCTTATGAAGGATTCCATCCAGGTTTTTATGGTGCCCAAGCAGAAGTGTAGGACCATAGGGCCAACTTTGGTGATTTAGTGAGTGACACAACACAATTTATTGATGTTAATACCAATAAAATGTAGATTTAAATGTCCTAAATAAACAGGACACTGATATATTGGTGGAAACCTCCTTGAGAAGAGATTCTGACCAATATGATTTGCTTAACAATAGCAATTATGCACTGAACTCTTTCAACTCTGCTTTCAACTCTGTCACTGAGGGTTTCTGTCACTGAACTCTTTGAATTTGTCACTAAGGGCTATCCCACATAACAGTGGATTATCAAATTATCACTTTATGCACTTAATGTGGATTGGATAGGTCCATGAGCAACCAGGTTTTATAATGTTCTAAACAAGAATGTTTTCAGCACCAACATGGCAAAAACAATTAGCCCTAAAATTGCCATGAAAAAAAAAAATCTGTTAAACTGTGATCTATACATTTGCATCAGTCATTAATAGACGGTTGATATAAATGGAGAAAATGCTTACCTAATCTGTATACTAGCAGAGATGTATTACAATATTATTTAAACTGACTGTGTTTATTTAACCCACAGTATGGTGTGTTCAACAGTTGGTGTTTTAACAAACCATTAATAAGCTGAAGTAGAAGTGTCTTTATCAGTTCAGTTCATTTTCTTTAAACCCTTATCCTAATTGTGGTCGTGGAGGGGTGCTGGAGCCTATCGCAGCTCTTAAACGGGCACAAGGCACAAGGTAACACCCTGGATGGGGCACCAGTCCATCGCAGGTACCTACAGGAGTGTCTCCAATCAACCTGGTACCATGTCTTTGGACTATGGGAGAAAACCGGGGTACCCGGAAGAACCCACACGAACATGGGGAGAACATGCAAACTCCACATAGAAAGGACCTAGATCGCCCCACCCGGGGGATCAAACCCAGGACCTTCCCGCTGTGAGGCGACAGTGCTACCCACTAAGCTGCTGTGCCGCCCTAGAAATATCTTTATATTTTTGTTTAAATTTTAAAAGTTAAATTGGACTTACATTGGACTCTATTTATTAAACTTAGTATACAGATAAGACCTTTTAAAGTGCCTTCACAATGTTAATCTGGGGCAGCACAGTGGCTAAATTAATAGTCTGGGTTCGATCCCCTGGTGGGGCAGTCAGGGTCCTTTCTGTGCGGAGTTTAAATTTTCTTTCTGTGTCAGTGTGGGTTTATCTCCGGGTGGTCAGGTTTCCTTCCACAGTCCAAAAAAAGGCAATTGAGGTTATTTGGAGATACTAAACTGTTTATTACTTTGTTTGATATAAGCTTGTGATCTTACGAGCCTTGTACAATACAAAAAAAATTACAAGTGGAAAACATTACATTAAAGTCCTAATAAACAAACAACCTGCCAAACAAAAGTAAAGAACTGTTAGATTGCTTAATATATTAGACTTTTTGTTGTTTTTGGTGTTAAACTATTTATCCTAATCTATCCATATCAACATAACAACGTGAAAAGCAAGCTTGAACCGGGGCTGAAGTGGGTGTAAATACAGTTGCACATAAATCTGTAGTTAAAAAACGTATAGCTTTCTGTTTTGTTCAGGCCTCTGATTTTAAAAGAGCTGATGAGAGTTATAATCAGGTCACTTCCTACTGAGAGATGGGTAATGCTCTCAATTGAGTGGCTGCTGTCTTTGCTTCTTATTACAGTTAGAAGTTTTAGTATCTACAGGAGGCATTCTGCTCTTTATAGTTTGATCAACCGTTTCATTGCTAGCAAAGCATCAGTTTGTCTAATTTATGTGTATGTGCCTGACAAACATGTGCACTGTTGTTTATATATAACAAATAATTATCATAGAATAAGACAGCACTGTTCAGTTTGGTCAAATACTGAATGTGTTGTTATATGGGCTCACTAATTTGCTAATTTGGGAACATATGCAGTTCTTTTTCCCTACAAAAGAAAAATAGCACTAGTGGCCTGACTGGTATATAGGTGCTGCCGTGTGCTGAGTATATACACCCATTAGCAAAATAAAACTGTAGATGTTACTGTCTTATTTACTAATAATGCTACCACAATATTTTATCATAGTGACTTGGGTTGGGTGATTATTGTTCACCAGACACAGGTGTGCTTTTAAAAGGTTCAATTTTAAACTCAGACTATTTTCCTAATGCTGAGTCATTTTCATGCTGTTTAACAAACTCCAGGTGGATGTCATATACCTCTTCCATACAATGTGTATTCTGTCATTAAGAAGACCATGTGTGGCCACTGTGTTCATGGAAATTCTTTAAACCTGGAATTTTGTTTTTTACAAATGCCACATGCTACCCATGTAGCCCTGCAGTTACACTAACATGATACTGACCGTGGTGGGGATGTGCTTGTAAAGTATAATAGATGCAGCAGTCTTCAATAAAGATTAACACACATCGTGCTTAAGAAAGGCAAATTTCTAATGTATTTTATGCAGTTTTATATAAAGTATATAACTTATTTTAAGGGTAATATGAGGTGAGTATAAAGTGATAAAAAGGGTTTCCCTGAGAGAGAGAGAGAGAGAGAGAGAGAGAGAGAGAGAGAGAGAGAGAGAGACAGTATAAGACAGAAAAAGAATATGGGACAGACAGAAAAGTAAAGGAGAGAGTGAGAGAAGATAAAACACAGAACCACTTAAATCATTTAACCACTTGGTCTTTAATAAATAGTATTACAACAAAACTACTCACACAGAGATTTAAAGCTCAAAAGCATACACATTTATGATCCTATGATTTTAATAACACCACACCTGCAAAGTAAAGAGATGAGGTTCTTAATGCATTTAGATAACTTCAGAATAATTTAAAAAAAGGTCCATATGAATTTTAAAATTAAGTGTTATTAGATAAGCAATTGATTTTAATGTGAGACATAGCTGGCACCATTAAAGTTTAGTTACCCATTAAAATGTTTAATTTATCTGTAAAGGCTGTGTTCTGGCCAAGATCATAGTTGTGGAGCACTGGTCAGGACAAGACACCAGTGTATTACAGAGCTTACATCACACTTGGGAGAAATGTAAAGCAAAGAAAAAAAAAATGTCCTACATGCAGTGACCAAGACCATCTAAATGTCTAACCCAGCATGTTAGACCTATGTTACTGTGACGCACTCAGTATGCTGTGACTTTCATATTAATTAGAACAGTGATTACAAGTCAGGCACTTTGGTGCAACAACAGTGACTTAGATTACAAAATAACCAGGCACTAATTCTCACAGAATCCCTACAAAATTACAGAAAGCCATTCCAGAAGAGTAGAGGCTGTTATGGTGGCAAAGGCAATGGGGGCAGTATTGCATTAACACAGATTGAATGGGATATGCAGCAAGCTCATGTCAAAGAGTACAAATACTTTTTTGTATATAATAATACTGTATATAAACAGTTAAAGTGCTCAAAATTGGCACTTACGAATGTCAACGATTGTATGTTCTGTATTGAAGGAGATAATGTAAAGCAAGCGAATACACGTTTTACATCTTGTTCAGTCATTCAAATGGGACGTGTTCTCATATATTCTCAGATATTCTGTAGTCCGGCTCACGTCCATCTCTGGTGTTTTCAAGTTTTTAATTATATTGTATCTTATAAAAATAAAAATGGATCGTTAAATGAGAGCACCACGTTTGCGATCAGAAAGACACCATGGATACCAAACAGCATTAAAGCGCATAAAGCTGCGCTCTTAAGCACATGGGAGAACTTCCAGAGCCAAATACACATTGCGGCAAACGAAACAAAATGCCAAAAAGACCACACCTGACAGCCCTCGGCTCAATTGTCTGTTATATCTTGCAGTAAAAAAAACACCAAATGATTGCAACAATGATTAAAGCTGAAGACAGAAGCAACCCGCAGGAAACGACTTACCTTACTCTGCATCTGCGAGGTTAGATTAGTATCCGAGCTGTGCATTAGCGAGTGAATATTCCTGTAGGTGCACAGATGTGAATTGAGCCGCAGAGAAATCCGCAGAGAAGCGCAGAATGCTGCAGGTCGGTTCTGTGCGGCTGCTTGCAATGTTAAGCGAACAGGATTCTCCTCCGTCCCGAAACTGATGCGAGCTGATTGGTTTACAGCTCTCTCCTCTCTTCTTACTCACGGTACCCAGAGGAGGAGCGAGAATGGGCTTCATTAAGCCATGTCCGAACACCATTATACGTTTAGAAATATTTACCCCATTTGAAAAAAAGTTAGGACATTTGGTAAAATAAAGTAAAAAGAAGAATCTGTGAAAACAATTTTTTATTTAACAGAACAGATTTCCAGCTTTGTTACTCAAAAAGTTGAGACAAAGGCATGTTTAACACTGTGTTTCATTACCTTTCCTATGATTTTTAAGGGTTAAAGTCAAACTGATTTCAATCAATCATCAACTGATTTTTCTATTGTAAATGCTAAGGGAAAACCTAAAATCTGGCAACCTAGATTGAAAGGTGACGCCTGGACAATACCACTTCTGCTCTAAATATGTAAACTCAGCAACACATTACTCTTCTTTTGTTTTTAATATTTTACTTAAGAAAACTATTATTAAAATAAAGATAAATGGTTGTAAATAGTTTAGATCATGTCCTCAGTGAGCTCCCTTTCATTATGAGCCCCAGTGCAGCACCAGACAATGATGCCACTGTGTGATACTATGAAATTTTGTTTGTTTGATATCAAAGTATTCTTGTGTCCATGGTCTCCACTGTCCTTCTCTCCACCTGAGATATGCTCAGGCCCAGATTTAATCTGGAAACACAAGTTGAGCAAGTTGGCACTGGCACAAGATAAAGCAATTAATGAGGTAAATATATTATTAATGATGTGATTTCAAACAGGTGCAGTCGTTTGACATGTGATATTAATTTCCCTAAATGAGAGATTAGAAACTTGCATATTCGTTCAGCACAAATTATCATTTAACAATTCCAGGAATTCAAAGAACCTTTAATATCTGATCCCCCAGAGTGCCATATCTGATCCACCACAAACTGTTGTTCATCTACATCAAGAAGTGTAGTTTATCAATCCAAAAAGGCAAGAGATTACTCAGGTCAACTTTTGTCAAACACTGCAAAATAAAGCTACATTCACAAATACAAAATTAAAAATTTCATATAATACATTATTGCTTCCTTTACACAGTTAAGGTAATATAAATACTAACAAAAATGGTAAATGTTATTATGGCCAGACATGCACATTCTTTACCATGTGTATACCACAAGTCTAGTAGATTATCAAAGTATGACACTAACAGATTTTTTACCATTTATCTTTATTTGAAAACTGTGCTGTTGACACTGCTGAACAAATGCCAGAGTAAAATGAGGTTTGTCAGACAAATGTGATTTTTTTTGCTCCATTCCTGTTCATCCTTCAAGCTGTAACCTAATTTGGACTCAATGCCAGCTGCCTCCTGAGACATCAGTCCAGTATATCTGAGCAAAATGGGTTCTCATTCCCAGACAGCCTCTTTTGTACCAATAATTAACTCTTAAAAGCTAATGAGTGATAAGATATATGCTGCAATCTTCACTGAAATGGCTCAAAGGGGCCGAAAGGCAGAAAATTTCTGTTCCTTTAAAACATGGAAGTTAGAAAGTAAGAAAACAACTAAATGCAAAATCACAATTTACAATCTTTTAGATATTTGTCAACATTTTAAAGCATTGCCTTATAAATTAGTTAAAAAGTCCCCAAGATGATGCATCCCACACCTATGGACACACAAATAGCCTGAATTGAAGTATTTCTTATTCAATAATTACCAATTTGTTTTACCATGGTATTATTTAATTTAGGGTACACCACAGTCCTTCGTGTACAACATGCTGAAAACTCCTTACAGAAAAGATCCAGACCATTCCACCTGGTATTCAAACCCAGGACCTTCTTGCTGAGTGTCAGTGCAACCCACCAATATATATATATATATATTCATAAATTCATGAATATAAATTCATAGTCCAGGCTGTTAAATTAATGTAAAACTCTGGACTCTTTAAAATCCCAAGGAAACCATGCAGCAAAAAAAATGGATTATAAAAGAGTATCCAGGCACATTCTATCCAGATGATGTGACATGACTTGCAAGGAGATGCATCTCCATGATCTGATACATTGAATAAGATATGAAAAATGCATTTATTGTAAAAAGTATTTTTCTATTATGATTCAAATACAGACAAGAATTTCTTGCAGAAATGTATTGAACAAATCACTAGATATTGATTCCAAGAAATGTGGCCTTATAGATTCCTGTCTGTTAAACAGAATTATGCAATAAACATTGTATGTGTGTAACTAAGACTAAATTTAGTCAAACAAATCTCAAATTACTATACAAGTAAAACATCACTTGTGGGTGATTTACTTAGTGTTTGTATAAAAAATATATTTTTTCTCCTTATAAACTGGCATGAGATTTTCTCAGGCAATATTCACCACCTTCAGTGACAAAATTCTCATATGTTCAGGAAATAAATATAGCACAGTATCACAGATCAAGCTACTATACAAACACACCCTTCATAATGAGCAACTTAAAATGTTATTTACAACTATTGCCAACAGGTTATGAATGAAATGAATAATCACATTTTTGGAATGACCTTATAGGCTGGTGTTCCCATACTTTTGGTCACTTGATGTATTTTTGTTCATGGATGGGACCACAAATTTTGGACCTTGGTCTGCAACCAATCAAAGAACAGCTGTAAAAGCCATATACTCCATAACTAAGTTAGATCACAGCAGACCAATAAACAAATACCAGAGAACGGTTAGCATCATACGGCCAGACATGACTCCTGGGTTTCACACTGAAAATAGGGGCTAGTTAGACAATCTTGTACTCCCAACCACAATTTGCTATATCCCAATCTAGTTGCTTCCGATTACTTGCAGCGATAGCAGACCGGCTCCTCAGACTGGCTACTTGTTTTTATGTGCCAGAGAGTGATTTTCACAGTGTCACACTCAATCACAAATGGGGTAGATTATATTAGCCAGTGTATCTAGTGGTTTTTACTTACCACATACAGTAAAGTAAAATAGTAGGTATAAAGTACACAAAGGCTGTGTGGTACCAACACTACTTGTATGCCATCATGCCTTCCACTACTGCAGTTTAATGAAGCGGTTTGTTCAGAAGGTAAGTGTGCAGTGTTCAGATTTTGATCCTCTGGTATTAGTAAGTATAAAAAGGTTCTCATTCAACACAACCCCTTTTGGAGTAGTTCATGGATCATTTGCACAGATGTGGCTTTTCCTTAGGTATTTTTCACTTAAGATAAGACAATCCTTTATTACTCCCACACTATGTAAATTCACATGTTTCCACCGCAAAATGAAAGCAAGGCACTTGGTACAATAGACTATAATCAGAATAGTAAAGAAATATTATCAATAATAAAATAAAAACTATTTTAAATTGCACATATGAGAAGAATGAATAAACGTTCCCGTTAGCATTTATCCATTGTTGAATGTAAAATGTGCACAAATTCAAAGACGTTAAGCTGTTGTCCACATACTTATGGCTATATGTCACATTATGACCACTAAAACTAGCTGCACAGACTGCAGCTATACAAGCTGGTTGTGATTCAGTTCAGTCCTGGTTGGTTGTCACATGTATCTGGAGCCATGCTGACTGCAGTGCATCTCTCAGCTGCTGGAAGGTACATAAGGGAGGGTCCATAGAGCAAATACACCAAACAATGCTTAGTTTGGTTCAAGTCTTCAAATAAGGTGGTCATGGTCTTTCAACCAGTGTCAGACATTTCTAACCATGTGACTGTCTCGCTAGAGGCCTCATGGCTTCATGGAAAAGAATCAGCTTGTATGGGTGAACGTGATCTGTAAGGATGGATTAATACCCAAATCGAATTACAGTGCCTTCCACACCATATATACCAACCAAGCCAGCTCATGAAACATGAATCCCTTCTTTACACTGGAACCAATGAAATTGGGGGACACTAGTATCAGATTTTCAAAACATACCTTTTCTGACAAAGTTCTGACAAATCTCATAGATGAGATATATACAGAGAAAGGTTTACATTGGAGCAATGGTTTGTTAAGGATAAGGTGGTTATATTCCTTCCAGCAGATAGCTAATAGCCAATAATATGTGTGCATGATAATAGCATGATGCACAGAGAGAAGATAAAGGATGATCACTGCAGCAGAAACTGGAATAATGATCACATGGGGGAGGAATAATTGTTTAGACTGCAGTGATATAGCACAAACGAGTTTAATACACTATGCCTCCATTAACACACACACAGTCATGCACACACAACCACATTCTCCAGCCCCCACAAATCAAACGGAGCTTCATGACAAACAGACCATATTATCTACTTAATTATATGCAATACATGGCCGAACATATGGAAACAAGAATCATTTGTACAGTATGCATGGCTTTTTGCTCATAATATTGGCATTTAAATAAAATTGCCCCGGTACAGCCTATATGGCATGAGTATTAGAATAAAGCACAAGTGTGTTAGTAATATTAGGCATTTGCTTATAGTTAGCATTCCAGTTTAATGAAAATGTGTTGGACTTGGGAGTTGAGAGTGAGATTTTTAAAAATTATTTTAACAAATCATTTCTTTGAGGGCCTCACCTGTACACATTCTAACAAGGCCTTCCCTAAACTAACATAATAAACAGCCCATAAACTTAACACGAAGTTGTTTTATCAAAGCACAATTTTCTCCCATCTGTCAAACCCAGAATCATCTCCCTGGCTGTAAGGTGGAAAGGGCCTGCTCTTTAGTATAGGACATCACATTCCATCAACATGTGTCTATATACTGTTGGCCATAGGTCAACAAGTTGTTTTTTCTTCCTCATGCCCTTATAAAACACTTATATCTCAACTTAAAATATTCAGATTTTCACACACATGACAAGTTTATAATTGAGGAAAAAATGGAACCCCTTGAGGGTTGATCCTAGTTAAAGGTCAATTCTGAATTTATTGCACAGCCATGTCCAGTTCCTCTCAGTCATTGCCTTGTGGACTACAAAGCTTATAAACCACAAATGAAAAAAAAAACAGCTGTTCTGTTAAATAACCATCTGCTGTTCTAGTTATATTTGGACATATTTGGACAACTATAAAAAAGTTTACTTTAAATATGTGCGAGTTATAATGGTGGACTGGCAGGCATCATATCATTATTTCACATTTTTAACTTGCTTATAAACAGAGCCTTGCAAAAAATAGAATTATAATAAAACCTGGAGAGTGAATCAGAATTGTGATTCCCTCTACAGTCACCCCATGTGGGTCCTTTCATATTCAAACCAGTTAGGCTACTGGCATTTTGATGCGTTACTAAAACTATAGACAGCCTGCTGCTGTAGTAGATCGTTAATAAAATGTATTACAAAGCTTATTTTACACAGTATACCGTTTAAAAAAAATCCACCCTCATAGCTGCTCAGGTGGTGTAGCAGTAAAACATACCAGAGATGAGATTTCAAATGCATCACATTAAATCTGGCTTTGTCGTCCAGCTGGGCTGGGTGGCTGCATGGTAAAAAATGTTTATAAGGTGGGATAAGATAGATGAGGTCTCCTACGACCTCTGCTGGTAGTGCCGATCAAGGTGTGGCTCTGATCAGCATGTGAACTGTGTTGGAAGGAGTGTGACAGTCTTGTTCTCCTCAATCTGAGCTCCAGTAAAGAGGAATAACACAATCAGATAAGCTAAAAAAACATCCTGTTAGATTATCTAAAAGCAAATTCAGTATTTCATATTAAGACCTATATATGGTTACGCTGATGGTAATTGAGTAATCTTGAGGTAGCTGTTGTAGCAACATGACATTAGAAATCAGCAATGTTTTATAAGGAATGCATTTCCATGAACTAAAGCTAATGAATATTTAGGCTGTTTAACAGAACAATCATTTAAACTACAAAACAAATTATTCCAATAATAGAAGAAAACATATTTCAACCTTTAGTGTGGCCTAGCTAATTTGAATATCAGTCAATAGCAAAACATAAAATTAGCATTTAATTCTCATTTTAAGGCAGCAGTGTGTTTGATTTCCCAACAGTGTTGTGAAAGAGTATATAATTACAGACATTATACATTATAGATATCACATAAACAGGTCTGTAATCAATAGTATAATGAAATTCATTAAATTTGTTTTCCAAATAAACAAAGGGAACTGTTTAACTAACAATGAGACAATTACTTTAATAACTTAAGGGTGAAAAGCTTTTCAGTAACTTAGGTCCTTTAATTAACTGTCAGCTCTATGCTGCGTTCAATGAAAAGTGGTTTGGGAAATTCAAAGATATTTTCTTTGGTTTGGCAAATTGTACCTGTATTTTTTTTTTCTTACAACGCCAATAAACGCTAATGTTGTAATAATAAATGATTTCAGAGCGACACCTGGTGGAAAATAAACGTTATGCAAATTAAATCATATTTCCCTCAAAGCCTTAAGCATAGTGTATTAGTAAGAAAAACAATTAATTTAATACATTTTTAATTTCTTATGATTGTTAAAAAAAATATTACTACATTTATTAAAATGAATTATAAACGAAATAAACAGGACTACTGGAAACATCACATTAAACAGTGATGATGATGATGATGATGATGATAATACTTCTATGCTTTCTTTAGTGTTGTGGTGTTAGTGAGATGCAATGTTATGGTCTAGCAATCCAAAGACCAGTGGTTCAAACCTCACTACTGCCAGGTTGTAACTGTTGGGTCCTTGAGCAGGGCCCTTAACCCTCATTGCACAGACTGTATACTGTAACTGTACTGTTGCTTTGAATAAAGGCGTCTGCTAAATGCTGAAAATGTAAATGATTTTATTATTGAGTATATTTAGATGTTCTTGTGTTTCCAAATTTTCTTATTTTTCTTATTTAATATTATTGTTGTTGTTATCAGAATTGTATTTTTATATGTCTAAAGCATACTTAATTTAATGAAATTAAGTGTACGGTCCTTACTGTTTCGAGTTTACATGTTGCTCCAGTTTCCTCCCACAGTCCAAATACATCCAGGTAGGTTAATTGGAAATACTGTCATAGTTGCCCTGCGATAAAATAGAGTCCCATTCAGTTTTTTTTACATGTTGATAACAGTAAATCAGGGATTTCTGATCCTGCAGGGCTGTTTGTAGCCCAAAACAATCAGAAGTGTAGTCTAAACATTTGTCCATAGTTGCACGCAGACAAAAAATAACCAGAATCTTGTCTTTATTAAAACGTATATTTCTTTTTAAACAGATTAATCAGGTAGAAAGCCTGAAAATCAGGAGAAATCAGAAGACTTGGAGGGAGTGGAAAGTGCACAGCTATATAGCCTAAGGGTTAAAACTCTCCATGATGACGTTGTGCCTAGAGTTTTCAACTTTCAAAAATAGCCCAGTTTTGCAAAGTGTCCACCCCTTTTCCTGGACCAGGTTCCTGTGGGAGGGCTTGGGAAAGTTCCCCTCCACCCGTTTGCTTTTTCCTAATAAGAGAAGCCAGTAGGCATCATTACGGCCCAGTTAAGTCAAGAACGAGAGAGTTTTTCAGGATAACCAGAAAAAAAAACCAACCAGTGACAGGTAAGAGAACATGAGTATATGTAAACTTGGTCAAACACCGTGGTTTGTCTATAAATCTACATGCTATTGTACTGAAATATGCATTAAACTAACTAAGAATGGCTTTTGAATATGCCACAGTGAAATGTGTATCAAACACTGGGTGTACAGCACTAATATTCTATCCATAGCTGCTTTAGCACCGTTACACAAAAAGGAATGGGATTGCAAAGGATCTCACACAGTCATTAGAACAACAAGCGACAGTTGAAAGCTTTACAATCATTCATGACTATAATAACTAGATGCGAGTAAGACAATAAATTTAAATATTGAAGCACTACTCAGAGATTTAACTTTGTTACAAATCAGTAAGAATTAAATGGCAACAAAATAACACTTTATAATCTACACTACCTGCCAGTTTGTGAAAAGCTTCTTGTTTGATATTTTTGCAAATTAATGTCTCAACTTACTCTAATATCAAACGACAAAACCAATGAACAAATTGAAAGGAAAAAAACACAAGGAGCTGAGGCTAAGCGGGTAGCACTAGGTACTGGGTTTGATCCCCAGATAAGCTCTGATTTCAGGGTGTTTCTGTGTGCTTTACGGCTATTAAAAGCTGGGATACGCTCCAGCACACCACACAAGTGAGTGAATTGTGTTTAGTTAAACATAAATTATGCATGTTTTGGCTTACAAAGCCCAATTTCCAGGTTGGGATGTTTTGTAAAATATGATAAAAAGAAGAATCTGGACAACTATTTTTAATGGATAAAAATAAAAATAAAACATTTGCAATGTTTTTAATGATGAGCAAATCAATGATTTTTGGTTTTTGAATTTACTGACTCAAAGAGGCATGTTTGTTGGTTTAGGAATTGAGGGAAACACATTTTTGCCCATTCCCTCTGTATACAATACTAGAAACCGAACTGCAGTAGTCCGTACAAGTATCATCTTGCTGAAATAATCATAGACTTAATGTCAGCATATTTCCCACTAAAAACCCAGTCTACAGTTTGACTGCAGTTCAGTGGTGCCTTCATACATATTCAAGTCACCCATCCAATGGGTACTGAAACACCCCTATACCATGACAAATGTTGACTTTTGCACCCTTCATTGACAGTCTGGATGGTTACTTTCATTTCTGGAACAGTCATTTTCCCTAGAAAACAAGCTGAAATGTCTTTGGACCATCTCAGATCTTGGGCAGAGAGAACAGAGATGACTATGCGAAATAGAGGTTATATTTATATATGCCTGAATGTTTTGACCATATGATAGACAGTAGAGTGGGAATTATTTGCTATCTTGAAGTTGTTTTTGAAACTGAATTATTATGATCTCACCATTGTATCTTTTAGAATCTATTTTATTTACTATCATTACTCAATTTACCGGTTACTTATGGAATGCTGTAACTTCTACACTTATTTGGTCCTTTTCCCAACTTTATTTTCTGTGTATTAGTAAAATATAAATAAATAATTATTTCTGTTGCATTTTGCATAACCTCTAAAACTTTTTACTGGAAATGGAACACGCATAGCATTCTTTCTGCATTACCAACCTAATATTGTTATTGTTTAGCAAGTTCTAACAGACGTTCACACAGATGTGCTGCACTTGTAGCTTGTTTTGATTTCACCTCTGTTGATTCTAACTTAATGGGGTTTAATTCACAATTCTACCATCTCGTTTCTGTCCTTTAAGGTGGTTCAGACTGTGCCTGGATATTTGTATTTGGCCATTGCTTAATGAGCCCCAGATCGCCACACTTCCTGGGTTATTTTTCCTCAGACAACATGGAACCACTCATGCCTTTAATGACATACTGTATTAGACCCATTTTTTCTGATGTGGATTTACCAGACCTTTTCCAAAACTGCTTAAGGAGAACCAGGGGAATACGAGACATACATCAGCTTTCATTACAAAATGAGAAAAAAAATATCTGCATTATACAACTCACTCTAGAAAAATTGAGAGCAATTGAAACATTTCTAGATACATTTCTATGTTGTTAGCATAACAAAATTTGGGCAGTTTATCTCATTCAATAAAGCAGATAATTTCAAGCCAATTAAATTTAATATCACATTTCTGTCAACTGCCATCCAAAAGTCTATCCAAAAGTGTGATGGGTTTTGGGCTTTGACTGAGCCAGGACATTTCTTGATTTCATTTCAGTCTTAGTGTCAGGGTAAAAACTAAAACTCACATCAGTAATACAAATGGACAGCCAAACATCAATATTGCATTTTAGAGTGGAATGTGTTACTTCACTTGGTTTCACCATACTTGGGCATAAATTCTATTCTCTAAAACAAAGCAAACGAAATTAAGAAAATTTCAAGCTAAACACATAATCATGGCCTCTTAAAAAATCATATAAGTAAAGAGAAGGAGTTAAATCATTTTGTCTACAATGTGCTTTTTAAATCCACAGTACAGCTCTTTAGTTGCATATTCTCAAAACATTTTACAGAAATGATGCAGTTCCTCAGGACAGAAACATCTACACAGATAAGGCCTCAATGATAAGGACTTAGAACAGAGAATGTTTACAAAGATGCAAATCAGCACAAAAAAGACTCCATGCAAACTCCTTTGAGAATACACCCTAGTTATTGTTGATATTCCAAATGGCACTTTTAAATACATCAGTGAAATACAGACCATTGAGACTGTCTCCATGTTCAGGACTTGAAATATGGCAGGCCTTAATATTCGCAAAAAATGTCAGTCAATAATTCCTTGAAATAACTTAAAAGCTGATAAACTTGAAAACAGCACTGTGTGTGTGTATGTATGTATGTATGTATGTATGTATGTATGTATGTGTGTATGTGTGTATGTGTTGTCCAAAAAGCACCTAGACCACTGCCATTTTCTGGTTGCATACCAAAAACATGGCCAATATTTTTGTCACTACCATACACTAGATATTTAACTTGTACCATCTTGAAAGCAAAGTCAACCTGGACCTGCTTGGCACTT
>JAYDZG010000015.1:19330892-19344156 GCA_034509265.1 Microcambeva bendego | reverse complement strand
TATATATATATACATATACACATCCATACACATACTGGAGCCTAAAATATTGAAATATAGACATTTGTGCTGGAGCAAAAAAAGTTTACTTAAGCATTATAATCGTAGAGTGTAATGACGTGCATCTTGGTCAGACTAAAAATCAAATCAGGTGTATTTCCCTCCATGTTTATCATACTCTTGATGTGAAATGAACACATTTAATGAGTAATGCAAGTGCACTTGGAAAACAGTAAAATATTTTAAAAATACATTTTAAATATATTGATTTTAGAGTAAAAACACTTCCACTCTTTTTAGACCAGATTCTTTGTAGTGCAGAACAATTTATTTACTAGCCAAAATAGTCTATACATGTAAAACGATTTTAAACTATTAACAATTATTGTGAGCTCCAGTCACCTAAAATGTAGATTTTAATTTGTTATAAAATCATAATGGAGGTGCTAAAGTTTAACTAAGTGGATTATGTGAAATGCATGGAGAGTCCTAATGAGTTGTATTTTAAAAAGCATTTGTCTAATGTTTAAAGATGTAAATAAACCAAACAAAAATGTATGACTAACTGAAAGTATACGTAGAGCTTCATGTGAAATCCAATTATTACATACAAAGGAAAACTACATAACATAGTATTACTAAGTAACTGAACATGTTCTTTAATATGAATCATGTGAAAAAAGCTCAGAATGATGTTTGGTCTTAGGTGGAGTGAGCTTGATTGGAGTGGTGCTTGATTAAAACACAGGATACTTACAATAAATATTTCATTCTTACTGAACATTATAGACACTACTAAATTCAGAACTCAAAAATAAAAATCAACGAAATAAAACAGGGAAAACCAAACAAGTTATTATAAATCATTCAAACCAACAGATTAAAAAAGCAAACTTACACCACACGCCCACACTGTGTTTCCTTATGAAGTCATGCCTCTAAAAACAAGCACTAATTGGACAAGGGTTTACATTGGGACATAATCAAGGGAAGGGGCAGGACCAAACCTACTGAGGTGATAGCAATTAATAATGGGTACAGAAAGCAGTTCAGTAGAAAAGAAAACCATCTGAATAACTTTTTTTTATCAAAGTATTTTTTGAAAAATAATTTTACTAATAAGTAACCTACTACAGATATATACAGTACTAAGTATACCTTTGCATGTGTTATGGGTGTGCTTAAAATTAATGACTATAGCAGCTGTTATTTATAAAAGTGTACGTCATAGTAATGTATTTATCAAAAGTATACTTTTTGATCATCTTTCATTTAATCATGTGATTAAAAGTATGACGTTCAGATTTTTTTATATATTTTTAATTAAGTACAGACAATTGCTAGTTTTTTAAAGTATACTTGTATGGAAAAGTCGAGAGAACAAGATATTTCATTGCAGCTGTTTTCAGGAAGAAAATGAGCTTGTGCTAAAATGAGCTTTCGATGGTGTCGACCACACAAAATGATGTGATCTGCTCAGAAAGATAAGAAAATCATAACATTCTAATGAGGAATCTGTAAACTAATCAACAACAAAGTTATAAAAAAAGTGATAGACAGTAAACAGTGAGGATGTTTTTAAAAATAGACACAGAAACGCAGACGGTAAAGACAATTTCTTATTTTCAGAAGTAACAATTTCTCTTTCCAAATGAATATAAGAATTTCCCATTTTTTCTTCTTTAATTAAGGTTGACAAAGCTGGACGATAAAAAAATGGGATTAGAAAAATATCAAGGCTTTTGCATCAAATAAATGTTAAACTTTAAACTAATAAAGGAATAAGTTATATATATATAGTAGTGCTTTTGACCAGGTGTTCTACATAAATACAATGCCAATCAAATTAACACATTCTTTACTTTACTTTACTTTTACAGCTACCCAAATGTGTAGGCATGAGTTAACAATTGGAAAGTAAACTGTTTACTTAAGTCTTGAACTCAAATGCTACGCTGTCACTGTTTTGACATTTACCAGCTCGACTGTTTGTTTTCACATGGCTTTTATGACTCATTTCCTTTGTGTAAATTGTAAACCCTCTTATTAGTCAAGGCTTGGGACTGGCACTACAATGCACTGGAATGCATCATAGTGGCTAGGTACAGGACAATTTAGTGTCTCCAATTAACATGGTGGCATGTTGTTGGACTGTGGGAGGACACTAGAGGTCCTGGAGGAAATCCATGCAGACATGGGGGGAACATGCAAACTTAGCATAGAAAAGACTTGGCCCTACCTGGGTATCAAACCAAGGATTTTCTTGCAGTGAAGTGACAGTGCTACCCACTAAGCCATCATGCCACCCATAATCAGAGATACAACATAATTGAAAGTTCACTTCATTTTCCTAAACCACTTTTCCTAATTAGGGTCGGATAGGGGTGCCGGAGCCTATCCAAGCTCTTCAATGGGTGAAAGGCACACAGTAACACCCTGGACGGGACACCAGTCCATCGCAGCTAATTAAAAGTAAAGTCTTTAAAAACTGTGTTACTGAGGGTGTGCTGTAATTGTTCAAGTCTCATTAAAAAAGTAGAATTCCTTACATAACAATAATAATAATATTATGATTTCATAATCAGAATATCACAATCAACTAAGCTTTATTTGCCAAGTATGTTTACACACACAAGGAATTTGTTTCTGGCTGTTTTTAGCACTACAATTTACAAACAATACAATATACACACCAAACTAAATGTAGACAATGTACAAAATTACAATCTCTGCAAAATTCTGCAAATGTAGGTACATGCAATTCAAAACAGCAAAAGATAAATAAAATAAAATGCAATGCCAGTATAAAGTGCAGTGTGGCATAAAACAATGTAAACAACAGTTCTGTTTCAGTCATTAATGACTGATGGCTTTTGGCTTTTGATTTAGTGCACAGGGCTCTGTAGTGCCTGCCAGGGGGTAGGAGGTTAAAAAGTTTGTTTCTGGGGTGTGAGGAGTATTTTTCTGCCCGGTTTCAGGTTCTTATTGTGTATAAGTCCTTAAGGGTGGTTAAAGAAGCACCAATGACCAATGGTCTATCCACTACTCTTTGAAGTCTGCATCGGTCCTGTTTTGTGGCTCAACAAAACCAGACTGTGATGGATGTGCACAGGACGGATTCAATAACTGCAGTATAGAACTGCTTTAACAGCTCCGGGGGAAGGTTGTGCTTCCTCAGTTGACGCAGAAAGTACATACTTTGCTGTGCTTTTTTGAGAATGGAGTTGGTGTTGGACTCCCTCTTTAGTTCATTGGAAACTGTAGTTCACAAGAATGGGCACCATGGACACAGGTCGTATATTGTGATTAGGAGCAGTGTTGAGAGTCCACTACCATCTGTAGTCTTCAGAGTGTTGATATGCTGATATGCTGACTCATCTACGTCCTGGATTCATTATAAAATATATTTTCACATTATTTTAAATTACTCCTATTTTTTATTTTGTTTATTTCATAAGCTTTACGGTAGTTCTATATTATTTTATGTTTTTGCAGTTTAGGTTTCAGGAAGGCCACTAAACAATAGCAGTTAATACACATGACAAAATTACTTAATGTTTAAATGAATTCATGTAATTAGTGTCGTTTTATTGTCATCAACTACTAGATCCTTTCATCCACTGGATTCAGCCATTCCGCACTCAGACATACCCAATCATGTCTGTAAGGATGCACAGCTGTCATCCATGACTGAGCTACAATTCAAACCTTATCTCAGCAGTGGTTGGGTCGCCTGGTCAGGCTCCCAAGTACAATTTTGTGAATTAACAAAAAAAAATAACTACAGTGTAAATTATCAGTTGTTTTTTATAGTGCAATCATACTTGATAGACATTTTTCTAATCCATACTATTGTCCAGCATTTTGATTTACATTGTCTTGGTAAAAAAATGGATAGACATCCCTGCAAAACATGTTGTCTCAGCAGCTCCTTGCTCTGAAATCTCAGTGTACTTTTCTGCATCACAGAGG
Source organism: Microcambeva bendego (assembly GCA_034509265.1). NCBI lineage: Eukaryota > Metazoa > Chordata > Actinopteri > Siluriformes > Trichomycteridae > Microcambeva > Microcambeva bendego. Next base: position 19,340,184 of record JAYDZG010000015.1, on the reverse strand, counting down.
TGAAAATTACCTTTGCCAGGGTACTGACGCAATGCCATGCCATTATAAACAATTGCTGTAAGCCAATGTCGGGAGCATATGCAACCCATTTCTTTCTTAAATTATCTGGAAAACATATTTGTCCTACCACAAAGCTTAGGTTTGCACCATTGACCTTTACACACTGAAATTATTCAAGATTCCTTTAATTGTTTTTATGCACTGTAGAGGAAGAAATATTCAAATTTCTTAAAAATTGTTTGATTGGGATTTTAATTTCATGTTTTACACTTTGATTGCATTCATTACAAGAAAAGGTGAGTCAATACACAACTATTATCAGTGCATATAAAACACAGTCATGAGATATTTTATTAGTCCAATTCAGCTCACTTGCATGTTTTTGAACTGTGGGAGGAAACTGGAGCCCCCGGAGTAAACCACGCAGACATGGGGAGAACATGCAAACTCAACACAGAAAGGACCCAAACTGACCCACCTGGGGATCAAACTCAGAACCTTCTTGCTGTGAGGTGACAGTGCTACCAACTTAGCCACCATGCCGCCACCAATCTGTCTTGAAGTTATTTTTTTTAAGTGAACCAGTGCATTTATTACTATTTGTATTAGTTACCTGACTTATTTATTAATTTGGTTTTAATGACATTGTGTGAATTTTTGTGCTTGCAGGTACAGAGGATGTCCAGAGCTGACTGGGGTTTTTTGGAGCGCCTGCTGGAGGAAGGTCAGGAGTACTCCACCATAGTAGGACGTGTGTGGCTCACTGTGCTTTTTCTCTTTCGTATGCTTGTTCTGGGCACTGCAGCAGAATCTGCATGGGACGACGAGCAATTGGACTTTATCTGCAATACCAAACAGCCAGGCTGTCGGTCTGTGTGTTATGATAAGGCATTTCCTATCTCCCATTTCCGGTTCTTCGTTCTACAGGTCATCTTTGTGTCCACACCCACTATTTTTTATTTTGGATATGTGGCTCTTAGAGGCCACAAGGAGGCACAGTCTGAGAATGTGGAAGAGGAGAATCATGACAGACCAAGGGTTAACAAAGCCACTGAAAATGGTCTAGAGGTGATACAGGAAGAAGATGGAAATGAAGAACAAGGAGGAAAGAAAAGGAAACTTCTTAGAGGACCTCCTAAACTTAAAGGAAAGCTATTGGGGGCATATGCCGCCAGCTTAGCCCTGAAAGTTGTACTCGAGGTGGGCTTCATTGTTGGACTATGGTTTCTCTATGGATTTGTAGTTCCAGCCAAATATGAGTGCCAGAGAAGCCCCTGTCCTCACACGGTAGATTGCTTTGTCTCTAGGCCCACCGAAAAGACGATCTTTACAATATACACTCAAGTCATTGCGGTCATTTCTTTGTTATTGAACATTGTGGAGCTATTTTACCTTCTTCAGTTGGCCATCACACATCACCTGGAGAAGAAGTACCAGAATCAGGAACTAGACATAGCAAAGTCTCGGACAAAAATTGAAAAAAATGACAGCTATGCCCAGTCAACTGCTGCACAGACTGAAATGGACCATACCGACAACATACCTCCTTCATATGTAAATTGTGTTGGTGTCAGGACTCATAGAGGTTACCACCATAAACAACAACACACCAAACCCAATAAGAGTGAACCTACAGAAAAACAATCTACAGAAAAGCATTATGTTTAAGCTTGATCCAGTGTCATGGATTCTTTTTTGGAATAAAATCCAGTTGCTTAGGTCTCGGTGTGTTACTGTGAGGAAATTTCCATTTCCTGTGTTTTGATAGACTGGAATTCAAGGTGCTGTATGCCAAACTCCTATTTTTCCACATAATTTATTGAAACTAAGTTTATTTAAGTGAAGGATTCTGCTTCAGTGCTGATTTAACAAATAGTTCACAGATTTTCAGGTTCTTAACTGACCTATCGCATTTTGCCGCCGAGCCAGCATGTTTTGTACACATTTCATGCACAAAAAAGTGAATTATTCTTTGTTTTGCCTTTATAACATTGTCAACTCCTACCCATTTAATGCAACTGCTATCAATCTCATGGCAAGATTTTACACATGAATACATGTGAAGCCAGTCATGTGGAAAACAATGCAAAAGTACTAATGAGCCTTATGACACACATCTCTCTCTGTGATGAATTGTTTTTATTACCAGTTGCATTCTAGTCTTATCACAAAAACCCAAGAATAACCAAAAAGAGGAATATCATCTCTTTAACCAAGCGCAGAGAAAACTTTGTTTTGTTGGACTCCTACAAATGATTAATTGTGTCAGACTAAAGTCCTTTTCTTGTGCATATTACCTTTGTTGGCTCCCTGAGGCTTTTAACTTTACATTGCTTAAATTATATTCAGCCCATATTTTAAGTCATCATGGGCAAAAGTGTCTGCTAAATGAAAATGTTATTTGACAACTGTTATATTTCTATTGTGAAGTGTTTTGCTTAACAAACAGCAAAATAACTGTAAACTTGAATTTATAATGGGTGTATTTAATATTAATAATAAGGTGTATTTAAATTATTTTTAATTCTAATAAAATATTTTATGTAGATTTCCTTTCCAAGTTAAGTGTTCTTGTGATACAGCCTCTGTAAATTCAATTTCAATGTAAACTGTAACGGTACAATAGAAAATGCCTGACCATGATTTGTTTGTTTATCATTGGGATTTTAACTTTGGGTACATTAATAACATGAAATGGTTAAACATTACACATGTTTAATCAATACAAAGGTTACAGTGAACAGTCATGGACAATTGTGAAAACTTCAAATCAATTGCATGTTTTTGGACTGTGGGAAGAAACCAGAGCACCGGAGTAAACCCACGCAGACACAGGGAGAAGATGCTAACTCCACACAGAAAGGACCAGGACCACCCCAGCTGGGGATCGAACCAAGGTGTTAGTTGAAAACAAGTGTGTTTAGTAGCCTTTTGCACCTGTGCTATTTATTTATGAAATTTGTAAACTACATTTAGTGTAAAATCTAAATTAAGCAAATCTTTTCAATAACATTTTTCATTGAATGTTAAAGTGGTAAAAGCAAAAGATTAACAATATGACTCACCTTAGAATGAAGCCCTACAGCAGTTGCTAATTAGGGAAATCAAGGATACACAATGTCAATAAAACTGATAATAAACACAATGCAATATGGTTTATGATACCATTTACCAGTACAAGCCTTGGGGTTTTGTTATATCTGTCCAATCATCTTATAACTACCATTAAAACAAAATTAAATTAGTAAATGGCATAATGTTTATGCATTTAACCTACCACATGAATATCAAAGCAATGAATGAGAAAAGTAAAGTGTTAATTTTTTTTTGGCTAAAACAGAGCTTTGCAAGTGCCCCACAGGATCAGGTCAGCAAAAAGTTGGCAAGAACAACCCTTTTAGCTCCCTATAGATGCCAAGCAAAAAGAAAAAGCTAGAGCTGTGACCAACAGACACATAAGAACTGTATAATAATAATAATGACAATGATAATAATAATAATAATAATAATAATAATAGGTACCTATTTGATCTTTACCTGCAGTTAATTACTATTAGTTTTACAAATTTTTACAGAATCCAGTTTTATTCAGAACCTAAAGCAATTAGCTACATTACTAACATTAATAAAGCCCACAAGCTGACTTTTAATAAACTTAGTTGCATTGGTGTTATTTCAATTTCACATTAAAATGTTTAAATATTCCTAAACCATAACGTTATGTATGGTAATTAGCATATACTCCTATTGTGTACTAAATGAAAGCTCTGCAGGATTTATATAGTGACTTTGATCAGATTAAATTGATTCCTGATTTTAGATAGTAATCACGATTCATGATCTTAGATAGTAATCTTTAAATAATAAAATAATAAAAATAAACAGAAAATTAAATTCTGTTCTATTATAATTTATTTGAGTTCAAGAACCACCAGTACTTTATAACTATTTAAAATGCTATTTCTACATTCGTTTTTGGTAGTTTAATGATTTTGTTTGGTATCCTATACATATTCTTTTTGTTTTCTTTTCTTTTTATGTCATAGCAGAAACCCGTGTGTCATGTTTCCTGCATCCTGATTTTGTTGTACTAACTGCTAATGCATTTCCCTATTGCCATTAAATGTACTCTCTAGACATCCAACCAAAGGAAAGAGATAAGTGTCTAGTCTGCCAGAAAACAAATATTCCAAGCCTTGGCTAAAGTGATCAAGCTGTGCTGGGTTTGGGTTTTCCAAAAGTGTCTTCTGAACAGATGGTAGCTCTAAACTGTCAGGCACCCTGTTCCCACTGAGATTTGAACACCAGTATCAGTCCACTAATGGTAACGACTCAGCAGGGTGCAGTTCCTAACCGAAATAGCAGTGTGTACCCAGCCAACACAAAGCTTGGAAATACAGATTTTTTAAATCTAGGAAATGAAGGATTGTGATTATTCCTACATACAGTACATGTATTTTAACACTTCACCAGTTAAAACTATAGTGCCATCCAATTTTCTTGATCTTAATGTGACTTTTTCTAAACTATTTAGTCCACAGATGTTCAGTGTTTCAGTGCTTTTTGCACAATTTGATGTTCTCCCGCTATGAGAGAGCGCAATTCATCAGCCATGGTTTGGTGATGGTAGAGTTACAGTGCGGGCAGGTGTCTAGTCAATACAGAACTGCCCTACACTGTGTGAATGGTACAGTGACAAGTCCATACTACTTGATTAACATCAATAATCCAGTCATTGTGCCTCTGCATGAACATCACAGGACAATCAGTTTTTATTTGACAGAACACTAATAAAGCTTAACACACCATGTACTTGGTGTGATTAAAAATATCTACTTACTTCTTAGTGTGTATTTTAAGTGGTTTGCAAACTTTTGCATTTAATTCTAAGGATTAAAATAAATTCTTAGTTTAGACAGTGTGGAGGAAATGGTCTTGTGTCTGCTTCCTGATTTCAGCGTATCTCTCTCCAGGGATTGGTACAGATGATTGTTTGCCATGACAATGAAGCAGAGGTGGGCATTGTTACAATGTTTATAATGAACTTCCACCAGCACCATTGTACACCTGTCAAAGCAAACTCATCAAAGCCCTGTGATGAATAAAGCTGTGGGAATGTGGATACATAAAAACATAGTCAAATGAAACACATAAAATGCTCATTTGTTTTTATAATGCACTGGTAAAAGAATTCAAGTCAGCACTCTGAAGTTGTTCGGAGGGTTGGGAAATAGGGCCAAATCCTGCTGTCCCATTGATTTTTGTCCATTCTCCTTGGAATCACACTGCCACACTTTTTCCTCTTTTTTTCTTAATTCCTTAGTGTTTGTATTTCTGGTTTATTTCTAGTTAATTGTTGTTGGGAAACTTGCTTATTAAAAATGGGATCATGATCCGTATCATTGATTTGGCAGAGTTTTTATGCCGCTTGTCCTTTCTGACACAACCCTTCCCTGAAAACATGCCTCTAGGTCAACTAGAAATGTTGCTTGTTTCCTATGTTCACATTGCCTTTTATTTTATTGCAAACAGTTTATTGCAGAATTTAGTAAATTCCATGTTTTTCATTCCTTTAACACTTGGTTTGGGGCAAATTAGGATTATAAATGGGGTAAATTCAATTCAGAGACTGCTGCAAACTATACAAAAAAAGTGTACAATGAAGATGACCAGACAAAACATAGTCAAACTGATTTTGGGGACATACAACCAGATGTTTTTTTTTTAATAGAATCCCTAACACACATCTTTACATGGGTCAAAAGAACAGTGATTGAACTCTAGGGATTTATGACTTTCCCAAAAATGGAAATCATCTTTTGAACTTCCCTAAACAAGTTCAAAGCGGGACAGTACATCAAGTTGTGGGAACAGAACTGTATAACCCATGGGAAAGGGGAAGATTCCGAGCGGCGCTCAATTGTTTTTGTGGCTGATGGGAATCTTGGTGGTGAATAATCATGGCGACATTGTGCACTAGGTTTGTATGCTTCCTGGCTGAAGACGCCATAACAAAGACGACGGCGTCGCTCCCTCTTCCCATTTCTTAAAAACAATGGAGCTGTTACCTTCTCATGCCAAACTCTGTGTGTACTGTACCTGTACTCTCACCTAACTGATCATGACCATACTACTTCAGCAGTTCATGAACCTTTTGTTGGTCATGTAAACAGCATGGTCTGGTAACTAAAGCAGATGTGCGACTGTTCACCAATTTCGATAAAACTCAAAGAAAGCTGGATTTGGTCAGTACTCAAAGAGTAATGACTTGTAGAGAAGTTATGCTATTTAAGAGGTGACAAAGCCCTGTTTTATTTGAGTATAATACATTCATAAATTATTTGTTAGTTTGAGAAATCCATATTGGGTAAAATATTTTTTTATTATTATTTTGGACTACATACTTAAATACTGAATATAAATACACAAATACAACTTTGTATCAGTCAATACTTTCAAAAAGTCAATCACTGCTCTTGGGGTAATCTGAAGTTTGTCTTTTCGACTAACATGCTTCCCTGACCAACAAACTCCACCAATTTCCGGTCCTCACAAAGCTTGCCAATGACCCTCTCCTCTCTGGAGGTTTCTGGATTTCCCCTGATAAACTTCTCCAGGTGAAAACCGACACCGTCCACTGTAATACAATTAAGTTCAAATGCATTTTCAAGTATGGTTGCTAAACTCCAGTTATAATCTGATCACGTTCATGTAAGGGCACACATTATGTTTTAGTAGCATTGCAGTGAAACAGCTTATTTTTCTATTAAACCCCTTTTGAATGAACAAACACATTATACAGGAAATAAAAAAAACAAACACTAAGAGCCTTTCTCAGCCCACATAATAAACAATACATTATTATTCTAGACTATTGCTTTTGGCTTTGCAAAATCAAGATTATAAACAACCATCAGTTATGGTTATGAGATCCTCTCCACTTTTAATCTACACTAAACAAAATAAGCTATGACCAACGATCTCATTTTGAAATTTATTTCTATTATTAGTTTTGAAAATTCAAGACATGCAGCCGATAAATGTATTTCTCAATCCTGATATGGTTAAATGAGTTATATTTCGGAGGGGATGCTTAATTATTTTATGTTCATAAACAAACATTGAAAAAGAAACTATGAATTATTACTACCACCGCAATATATGCAATAGGTTGTCAAATAGGAATTGTTTTCCCAATGTGATTGTCCTAAAAAAACATCATCAAGTGTTTTTTTTTGTTTTTACCCACAGTATTATTCAATCACTCACAAGACAAATGAAGCCTTTCTTCCATGGTTGATCGCATGAGCGGATGGGACTTTTTATTTTTACCAAATTGTGCTGAACAGTCATGTGCTCATATGCCTAAGGAACCTAAGCATGAAGCCACAAGACTAAAAGCCTCGAACCCTGTTTCAGTGGGTGAACACGTACAGTACAGGGTTTCCCATGTAGTGAATGGCAGAGTGACATAGAACCTCAGAACATACCAGTCAGAATCAGTCAATGCTTTAAATAAATCCAAGACAAGCTAGCTCTTCTCAGGTCGATTCCTCTCCAGCACTGCTTTTGGAGTAAACTCAAGTTTGTCCTTCAGGCTCAGGACCTGCGTGCTGTCCTGACCCACAAGTTCCTCCAATTTCCGGTCCTCACGAAGCTCGGCAATGCCCCTCTCCTCTTTGGTTATTTTTGGGGTTCCCCTGATAAACCACTCCAGATGATAGCCAACGGCACCCACTACGAAAGCCACAGGGAATGTAACGTAGGGTGCATAGGCACGCATGGCGGTCCACATCACCGGCCACATGATGGTATTCTTGAGCCCAGGGTCAAACTGTTCAAATAAAAAAGATGACACGTAAAAGATGATTATGCATGAATTATTCTGATAATTATTAAATCTGATTCCAATGATTGTACAAATTTGTGCAGCCTAACATAGCAAACTTTTACAAAACCATTTCCAGGCATGAAAGTAATACATACAGTCGTGGAAAAAAATAAGAGACCACTTCCGAATTACCACTTTATTTTAGTTTGCAATTCCTAAGTATGTGATTGACAAAAATAAGCAATGTTTTTTTTCTTTCTATAAACTAGAATAGGAATAGGATAGAATAAAAAAATGGTGCTGATTTTTGTCAAACACAGAATTGTACAGTAAAATAAAGTGACGACTTTTAAAGTGGTCTCTTATTTATTTTTTCCACGACTCTATATTATATAGTGGGATCATATAATATAAGAAACTATTTATCAAATGCACATCACTAAATGTTAATGTTGTCAGTTCAAATCCCACCAATGTCAGGTAGCCACTGTTTGACCTTTGAGCAAGGCCCTTAACCCTCAATTTCTTGGCTTGTATACTGTCACAATTGAAAGTTGCCTTTTGGACAAAAACATCTGCTAAATGCAAAAAAATCTAAATATAACAAAGATGTTAACACAAAGTAAGCATAGTACATAAGAACATAGTACTGAAAGCACATTAACATTTTCAGACAAATTAAACCATAGAACCATTATTTTTTCCAATCCTGAAGAACTTTAATCTTGTATTTATCCTAACCATATATAAACCACCATTATGTTCATACAGAAACACTATACTACAATCTAAGAAAATGGGAAATAAAAAATATTAACTAAAGCATCAACAGTGGTCTTTTATTTGCAAAGAAGCACCTTGATGATTTCCCAACGCCTATTATTTATAGAATCCTTGTTACTATTATTAAATAAGAGACCAGTTTTAATGAATTAGGTGTAATTAGCTAACATGAAATGACTGCCATCATTTTTTTTCTTCTTAAATGGTTTGCATATGACACTTTTCTTACTTAAAAGAATTTAAACAGCCTTTTTTGCCCTTAAACAATTGAACTAAATATTAATATTAGTGGGGTAAGTTTTCTGAGGTCAGTGTTAAGTACATCAAATTGTGAAGATTCAATCAATATTTTGTTTTCGGTAAACGACTGTACAAATTGTGTAAATGTTGTTATATAAACGTTTTTATTAGACGTTTAGAAATTATTCCTAAAAACAGTTAAAGCTGTATCACGTGGTATTTTGAAGCCCGTAACCTTAGTCTGACCCTCTGTGGTCAGTATAAGGGCATTAGTCTAATACACTACAGCTACGCAACAGTATAATTCCTATTATTAACAATACAACTTATTCACACAACACTGACTCCATTCTACGACTAGCTTTACCTACTAGTGGTGAATTAGATGGTCACTGCTCTCTCAGGCTGAATTCAGATGTTGCAAACGCCACTTCCTGC
>JAYDZG010000015.1:19288602-19299653 GCA_034509265.1 Microcambeva bendego | reverse complement strand
GCCAACTTTCATGTCAGACAGATAAAATTAGTTTGCTTAGTAGAACCTTGCATTTTATAGCATTCTGTGCTATTTTCTTTTGTAGTCACATGATCGATCGATTCTACGTTTGTGTATGTGGAGTAAAAATCCAGATACTAGTTTGCACTCAAAATTCTTTGTTCTTGATGCTTTTTGTAGAGCATGAAACTGAACAACGAACTAGTTGGATGAACTTCTACCTGTTTATCAAGTCCCATTCCTGTACAAATTTTGGATGTAAATTTTTTACTACAGAAAAAGACTTGGACTAGACCACTCCAAATGGCAGTTTAAAAAGTGACTTATTATCATGGACAGTATAAACAGAGCTTAAAAATGCAGTCTAATACACAAGTCAACCACTAATTTCCCTTCTACACAATGCAGTGTCTGGTCGGGGGAGGTTGAAGAGATTCCTTATTGCTGGTGCAATTGCAATCTCTGCTGACTAACTGAACACATGTACAGAGATGGTGAATTATAGAGAGCAGTGTGTGACTCTTTGTGTGAACTCATCTACAGGAGGAACAACTATCGGTTTGCTACTACATATTTTGCTAGGTATTTCCCTCTTCTGTCAGGATAGGAGTAATCAATGGCTAAGATAATATACAACCAGGAAATTGGATAGGACTGGTAAACACAAATAAATTATTACTTAGACGGAATGTGATCCGTTTAACTGGTTACATGAGGAGATGCAATCTAAAACACTTATAAATTATCTTCTATCTCTTCCTAAAAGAGCTATTAATTGGCAAAATGATTGCATTGCCAGCATGTCAAGTGTTAAACATCTCAAACGCAAAAATGAATAAATAACTGCATATCCTCCTAGGAGGAATGAGGATGTGCAGTATCCTACATAGCCTCAGTAGTTTCTTAGTATTTTTGTTTTTAATTTATTTGTACTTTGAATATTTATAATCAGAAAAAAACATGACTAGGCTTATCCATTGGTCATTCCTTTGGGGAGCCTCCATTGGGAGTATTTTTTATCTTTTGAGTCCTTACACACATGTTGGACAAGGTAGCCTGGTTAATAATTGACATTTACAACAATTGTTTACGTGATGTAATCAATTTTCTATATATACGGAATGAGTGTTTCTAAAATGCCTAAACTGAATAATTAGAATGGCTGCCCACACATTTGGTAATATAGCTGCAATAAAGTGACACAACCAGGTGAAGGTGAAGACGCCTCTTAAACCTCTAAGGGATGAAAGCTATGGAGCCATAAAAACAGTTCATGACATTTATAAAACCCGCTTAATAAGGCAGGTAACATGCAAAGACAGCTAAGAACATGCATGTTTCAAAGTCTAGGTTAAGGATATTTATAGATTTATCAGCACCAATTAAGATAGAGGAAAAACAGGAGGGAATAGAAAAAAACAGCAATGTTGTGCAATTACATGCTCTCTGCTTCTTATCGAGCTGATCCACTGTTCCTTAGCTGTGAGAATTTATAGTTGTCCAGTATGGTGTTATGAGCATTCTGAGGTAAGGTGTCAGTGATGCCTAACAGCTGTGACCATTTGTAACCATTCAATATTTATGAGAGAAGTAAAATGCAGAGAGAAAAAGACAGATTGAGATGTTATAGGATAATCCCAGCACTGCACACTGGATAGAATATGATCAGTCATAGTGTCCAAACCTTTGAACATGGGGGTCTTGTATTTCCGTCAACAATTATTTTCTTAAAAATGCACATTGATTAGGAAAATAAATGTCAATAAGACTTTTGTCAAGTTGGATTAAACAAACCAATCTTGTTGTGTTTATCTGCAACTTAAAAAAAATACTATGGAAAATTAACAACCCATAAGATTAAAATTTGTGATGCACCACTCTAGTAAATCAACTGAGGTACACTGAGGTCCAGCTCCAGAGTTATGGTGCCATGGGCTCAGCTGTGTAAATGGACAGGTTGGACCTTGATTTTGAACCACAAATTGATGGCCTACAAATTAAGAATAAAAAGTACAAACTATTTTAAAGTTTATTGTGAATTATTTTTATTGGAATAATAATAATTTGTCTAATGATTAAAATGCGGTGTCTAGGGTGCCTGCTTGTAGTTGTGCAGTGAGTGCAAAACAGAACCAGAAGCAACAGATAAGTAAATAAAGTGATAGACAGAAGCAGAGATGGGCATTGAGGCAGGGGGAGGGTCAAGTTGACAGGCAGATGAATTCGATTTAGCCTACAAATCCAAGATAAACAGGTTCAGAAGAAGTAAGGGCAGACAGAGGTTAAACTGCAGATGTAAGAGGTGTATAGCTTGTAACAGGAGTAGAGATGGCTCATGGGATTCTGGTAAATACTGCCTCAATACTGACTGATAAATACTAAAAATATATTATAAGTATCGACAATAAAAAATCAGAAATTGTCACAGTATGGAAACTTGAAATAGGTTAAAAGACAAACAGCAATATCTTTACATATTTGGTTTTGAATGGTCATTTTAGTTTCAGTGTTAATATACCCCCATTCATATTTCAGTCCTGCACAAATCCACCCCAAAAACAGAATATCGGGGGCATATGTGCAGTTTAAAGACACTGCCTTTGTTCCAGTAGTTGAAAAGGTGTGAAAATATGAGTTCAGATGAATTTGAAGCCCTTCAGTATGTACTGAATAAAAATGTAATGTCATCATTCCACTTAAAATGCCAAAGATTGAATAATTTGGCAGAAATAAAATCAAATTCAAGCCTCAGCAAGGCCACTCTCAAATGGAAATAAGCAAACACACTGTATACTCAAGATAAGGAATTTAAACTGTTATAAAGCAATTTGAAGAATTACAAGAGTTAAAGGACAGTGAAAGACTGAAAGGCCAATAAAAAGTTCAAAATCTAATAAAAAGTTTCTCAGAGTTTCTTTGAGAGATAGAAATAAATTCAGCATAGACCTAGCTCAGCATATGGCTGCTTAATTGCTATAAGTTGACCTTTCTACAGTCCGAAGAAGCATAAGCAGGTACAGTCTTGGTAAGGTAGCAGCCCAGAACCACTTTTATGGAAGGATGGAAAGTCTAAGATATGCTAGAGCTCACAAAGATTGGAACAAAGATCAGTGGACAAGATTATTACAGTGACTAATCCATATTTAAAATATTTTGTCCACTTTATGGCAATATGATATGAAGAGTTGAAGAGAGTAAGCCGTTCAGTAAAACATGGTGAATTGTCTGTCTTGGTTTGGGACAGCCCCAGGTGTTGACAACATTGTCCAAATTTAGAGAAGTAAAAGCTGCTAAAGTAGAGTCCTGGCCATCATGGATTGGCCTCCACTGAAGCATCTGAATATTACAGAGGCACTATGGGATCTGGACAGATATAGAAATAAAACACAGCCTACATCTGAAGAGGAACCCTGGGAAGTGCTGAAAGAAGCCTTCAGAAAACTGCCAAAGAGGGTCCCATCAGTACTTGTAGAAACATGTAGGAGCTATTTTGTTCAGATTTTTTGCTCTGGTGGCACAGTGGTAAAACACACTAGCAGAGCTGATAATTTGGATGTATTGCTTTGAAACTTAGCTCTGCCATACACCTACAGAGACAACAAATCTATATACGATTAGCGTGTGTCTCTGTGCACAATGTCGATTCACATATGAACTTGCCTTATGCAGTGAAAAGATGCAGTTGGCTACTGCACATGTCAGACAAGATGTGTGTCAGTCTTGCTTTACTTAATCAGGGTAGGTTGGTCAGCATCAATAGGGAGAAAGCATAATGCAATTTGGGGAAAAAAAGGGGATGTGCTAAATTAGGAGAAAAAGAAGAGAACATTCATTATTTTCCCTTCAGTACGTATTTCTTGTATTTTCTGTGAAAAATATGGATACTGCTAAACAACAAAGGTAATTGTGGCTTTTGCACATTGCCGTAGCTGTGATTCTAGTATAACAGGTTCATGCTCATTATATGTAAATATATGATTTCAAACGTACATGTGTATGGAATTTAAAAAGAAAACCAAATCATTCAGACTAAGCATTTTATAGACATTATATTTTGTAATGAGGGATGTCCTCAGCTGTAATAAATAACCTCTAGTGGTTGATAAAAACAGAAGCTGTTTTGTCCTAATAGAAGTCCTGCCTTGTCAGGCTAGCAGATATTCAACTCAGTCCTGTGCAGGTAATGAAGATCAATAAAACAAAGGATTAGAACAGACTGTGATCCAGGAACTGTCTCACAGTTGAAGGCCAAAGCACTATTGATCATACTGGCTCCAACACCATCTGTTAAAGAGCCTTTCAAGTTTCTTGTTTGATGTGGATGTGGAGGACACAAGCTAAGCTGAATCAATGTATTTTAGTCTTTGGTCATTTTCATATAAAACATAAACAAACACAATTACCTAGGAATCACTAAACTTTACAATATCCACATTGACTGTTGTTTTGTGTTGTCAGGTTCACTGACTTAAGAAGCTTGAGTGCACCAATAATCCGAAGAGTGATATCCTGGTAGTACTAGTTTTGATCATTAGGTTAAATAGATGGCTCCGGACAAAGAGCTATCACTTCGCCCGTGAGAAATTAGATATGTGGGTTGCAGTGCAGTTCTTAAAAGATTCTAGTGTGCTATTTCTTTTTCAAGCTAAGGAGCATGCCTGGTGAAACTAGCGCAACACTGAGTCAGCTGCAAGGCCGACAAGAGATTTGGATGCTCGGTCAGTATATTTGATCTCATAAAGAACTGAGGTTGCTCAGGATAAAAAGGTCTGCCTTACCTACTGTGAACCAGGGGTGGGCATAAATACTACTATCTCATCAGAGATTGCAATAGAGAGACACAGTGAATCACAATAATGAGGAGATGCAATTATTAGACTGAGGAGTTACAAAAATACACGGTCGGAAATTTGATTTTACATTTAAATATGTATTTGAGGTAAAATTTGTTTGTCTGAACCTACCCAATTTTACTTCTGAACAAAAGTATTGGAACAGATTAAAAATATCCCAATCAGTATGTTGCATATTTATTTAAATTGACAGACAAAATGTTTCTGTAGACTTGTGAGTTCATTATACTGATGCAATCATGTGTGACATCATCAATGAAGATGAATGAGCCCACCAGAGGAAGTCATGCAAGCTCAAGCCATGACATAAACTCCACTGTGTTTCACAGATGAGCTTGTATGTTTGGGATCATGAGCAGATCCCTTATTTTTTCAAACTTTAGCCTTTCTATCACATTGGTAATGGTTCATCTTTGTCTCATCAGTTCAAAAACATTGTCCCAGAATTTCTGAAGCTTGTATCTGTACTTTTTGCATCTTCTGGTGAAGTGCCTGTACTAATGAAGTCTTCTGTAAACAGTAGACTGTGATATCTTCTCTCCTGCTTTATGGAAGTGGTTTCAGATATCACAAACAGTTGTTTAGGGTCAACTTTTTACAGCACACTCAATGTTTCTCGTAATCTGCTTTTGTTTTCTTTGGTCTACTTGTAGGACATCTGTTACTTAATGCAAAAGTTTTCATCTGTTCTCATCTTAACAATAGCTTAATTTTACCCATATACAGCTCTCTGGTTTTCATGTGGATTACACCTCTAACTATAAATGCACAGTCTGCACAGTGTAAATTTTAAACTGAGTGTAGACATTTAGTGCTATTTGTTGTCTGAAAAATAAATGTAAAAGGGCACAACTTGGCAACAAGAAGAAACCGTAAGTATGCATTGTTTAACCACTTCAGACACTAGTTTTGTACTCTGTATAATAACCAGTTAAAACATATATTACGTATTGTGTTGTGAGCACTTTCGCTACTTGCTCTTTAATTTGTGAATGCAGCTCTTTATTGCTCATTCACAAGACCATGGTAAAAGAGACTATATCAGATGTAGGCATAATCTTTCCCCCATGCTTGAACCAGCATATTTTAAACCATTTTACAATTTTTTTTTTTTCATACCCTCCGATGATGCATACAGGACATCCGCTCCAACCCCTTTGCTTTATCGCCGTGGCGAGCATTAACCCCATTATTTTTAAAGACTTTGAGGACCCTAATTGAGCGATCTGTAGGCAAGCGTCAACCAAGCAGCTTAATTTTAGTGGTGTCAATGTGTCTCTGCTATCGTAACGAGTAAAGAGTCGGGTGCGGTCTGATTTTGATTGATATTTTAACAGCACAGCTACCTGGATATGCACAACGCTGCTCAGCATAGGAAACTGACCTGCTTGATCATGCTGAAGGATTGTTGGTGGTGTGTAAGACAGCAATGAGCATCTTGACACGCCTTCTGCAGGAAGGACCCCGAGTCTTTAGGTGAAAACATAAAAGTGCTTTATCTTGGGAACTGTTGTGGCAGGCCTATGAAGATGGAAATAAAGCCTGGTATTATTTGGTTATTTGGTAAATATGGTTAACAAATGTATCTTTATGTCTTTTTTGTAACTTTCAAAGGACAGATCCATAAATATTCAAAAAGAAGAGAGGCATAATAGTTTCAGGTCATTCAAATTTGTTCATTTATTTCTGTACAAATTAGAGTGTGAGCTATTACATCGATTTCAAAAGGTTTATCTAAAAGTCATTTCTATGACAAAGATTTGGTACACATATAATAAAAGCCAAAGAAATGTCATTCCTCTTATGCTACAAAATTGAATTAATTGAGTCGAAATTACAATTAATGACTAAAAAGCTATTTAGTATGAGCTGTATAGTCAACTAATGTGAACTCTGCCAAAAGCTTATAAGTACTGCACGTCTATTTGATTAATTGCTCTAATTAGTGTGGTGGCAATCTAAGAAATGCTTTTAGCCAGAGGTGATTCTGTTCACTGTTGGCTTGTATTCGTAAACAAAGAGGCTGGAAAGTGAATATTACTGCAAGGCAGAACTAATGCCATTAGTGTTCCAGGGCATCAGATTACTTGGCCTAATCCCATTTGAGTGGAAATGCAAATCAAAAGATTGTAGCCAAAATGTACTATGTTCTACTTTGTGTTTCTAAGCATCAACCTCAATATGTAGAATTAAGGGGATGTCTATTGGTGGCACACCCATGGTTAAGACTTGTCTACCCAGAGGAACCATTTACCCATCCAATAAATAAAATCTGGCAGTGAGTGATTGGCTGTGGGAGTATTACTACTAATCCCACTGGACCGGTGAGAAAGCAAAAATGTAGAATTAAATATCCTCAAAGCATGACCATCAGCTACTTACAGAACATTGTTGCTACAAATATAAAAAAAATGCGACCACCAAACTATGACATCCTAGTAATGCCTCTGGCCCCAATTAGGACAGATTAATATTTTTACAAGATTTAACATCTGACGTGTCCAGTCATTCTGAAAATATTCTTATGTTATGTATCTTCCTAATAATGTTTAATAATTCAATGCTATTTATTGGCTTTATAAGGAGTTTTTATTTCTTGGAAGAATCGTGTCAAAATTAATCACACTGATGACTAAATAGAGATTTAAAATGATGCAAATAAATGCTTAGCCTAATGTGCATGAATTTAATACCTAAAAGTTATTTACATTTCAAGTAATTAATTAGTTACTTCTGCCTCCTTGGAGAACTCCATCAGCTACTCCACCACTTTAAAAAGTCACTAGACAAAAAAAATAACTTTACATTGGGTTACAAGTTGCTGCTCCACATTTCTGCTAGATCTCATCCAACACAAGCCATAGTTGAGTTTCTAAGTTACTTGTATTATATTATTGTAGTTTAAATTTTGGTTGTGTGGTGAATGTATCACACTATAAGTGCATCAGACTTTGTAGTCTATTGAGCTGAATATTTGGAGACCATTAAAAAGTCATTGCTAATTTCTGTCCCCCACCAAAAAGCACCTACAATTGGCATGCAGGCATCATGCACATTGAATCAATAGAAGAGGGTTGACTAAACAAATGTCACAGTAAACCATGGTACCAAACATCAGAGGACTCAATTGGGTGCATTTTACAGTCCATGTCTCATACTGTTTCAGGTATGGCCAACCAACCAGGCCAAGAAGACAAAGCTAGCCAATGAAATCTGTCACCCACAAACTGCAGAAGGACACGATCTACATGATGGCTAAACATGAATAAGAAGATATTGGGCCAATGCACATTGCTATCTTGCACCCCACAAACCGTCTATTTTCATGCCTTGGGCCACCATTTTTAAAAGCAACAGTGTTTACGCAGATGGGTGAATATATTAATGCCAATGGGCATGGTAGTCTCAAAATGAGGTCTGTTAAGGTAAATTACTGGTGCATTGCTACCATGGCAATGGAAAACAAAGGTGTGCTACTGACCGAAAAAAAATATATATATAAAACAATCTAAAAATCAAACGTTCATTGCTATCTTGGCAGTTAATTGGCCACACAGGTGAATTTGTAATGAGTGTACACCATCGCTTGTTACGCACACTTGGACACGCAGCAGTGCACAAGCCCATAGCGAGTGACTGTTACATCAACAATAATCCGATAAAATAACTTTATTGGACATAATTCTGAAATGTTTGTGAAATTTTTACAATGTTTATTTTTATCATCATTATTATTACTGCATTAATGTATGTATTCAATTTATTGCATTTTATTTCATGTATTCTTTCTGAATAAGTAATCTCCACACAAAAGCATGCACTGTAATAGATCATGAAAGTGAAACTTTAAAAATCAGCCAGCACAGGAGTCACCTGTAGCCTGGTAAGTAAATGAAATTATTTGATAAACTGGTGTTTAAGTGGCATTAAAAGTCAGGAATGGTGTACTGGTGCACAATCATATTGTATTTGGACATTTTAAGGTGCTAACTTTGGAGTTATTTGATCTCCGTGTTTGATTTATTTCTCCATCACTGCAGTGTTCACACACCTTCACAGCATGAACAATCAGGTCATTTTCCTCTGCTGAGAACCATTGGACATGTTCAAGCTCAAGTAGCTGCGCCGCTGAAATAGCTGAAAAAGTCAGACCCTACCAGACTCTTAAAGGGAATAAGAAGTGTCATGCTGATTGGTTTATTGCTCGTTACGCCCAAATCACACCCATGAATAATTAAGCCATGCAAAGCCTACTTTTCCTGTCATTAAAATAACAAAATCCTAATCCATGCCACAAAATTAAGCTGTGCAGTGTGTTGTTGATTTCTCACCCAGATCGCTTAAATAGGGCTTTTTTTCAGGTAGGTATTCCTAATATTTCGACTCATCTGTAAATATGCAGTGATGGGCATAAACATTATGGCCACCCATCTTTGTGATGTTAAAGCAACTCTGACCTGCCAAGACATGGAGTTCTCAAGAGCTCTCCACAAAGGTGTTTCAAGCAAGTTCCTCAACTCCCTCACAGTGTGAGGTCAATTTCTAGAATCTACCAATGCTTTAATCTAAATTGTCTTAAAAGGAAGACAGCATACAATTCAAGCAATTGACAATTAACGTTGTCAGTTGGAACCTGGCAGTGGTGGGGCTTGAATTGGCAACATTCTGATTACTCGTTCACTGCCCTAGTTCTATCTCTTCCTCATGTTAAAAACACACTGTTTACATGATCTAAAAAATCGGATGCATTACACCATGGCTACATTGCTAATTTGTTTCAATGTCTAGTTTTGATACTTACATGAATTTGCAGGTCCTTTCATGAGTACATAGATGTTACGCATAGTCCTCCTTTTCTATTATAAGACACCCTATGCAACAACTCATTTTATAAATGTGATCCCACATTACCTAGTAACCCCTAAAACGTTATTCCCCATCAGCCCAATGTAGTTAGTTACTTACCACTGCTTATAAGCACCCATAGATGTTTCCGAGATAATTTAACCCAGTCTGCTCAATAGAAGTAGGCCCCTATCATCCCTCAGATTTTTAAGCCTAATTATATCTGCTGCATTTAAAATACTGGTTACAAGTTATTGTTTTTGTATTCTCTTTCCTTATATATGTCTCATAATACAATAATGTAGGGCACCAGGGCAACGTGTTGTGCATTTTTACAGTCCACAATTTCACACCAAATGGGGGTGTCAGGGCTGTTGGGCTCTGTAACCTCGCGTAATATTGTTCCAGTGTCTGAAAATGGGTTTTATTTTGGGCTTGAGATAAGCCAGTGTCAAGAATGCACAAGTTCATTGCTGACATTCACTTCATGTTATAATGGGACTGTTTCACATTCTCTCACTCCTCCTTTGTTCATCTCAAATGTGCAGAACCCTAACCTTCTTTTTTATCTGTTCTGCTTTTTTACACCTCTCCATTTTATTAAATTTAGCACCATATTTACACTCACTTCAATTTTCATTTTTCACAAAATCTTATTACATCTTTGCCTTTTTGTCCTATTACTCTTACCCTATCTCAGCAAAAATGTTCATCTTCTCATGTATTTTCTCCATGCCAGTCCTCCTGCTTGGCTCTGGAATTGTGAGTACTGTTGTAACACAATAAAATATGACAACCTCAAAAATGTGCTGTTTTATTACATTATCTATATTTGCAGAAAACCATCAGTGCTTGGCATAAATGTATCAAAAAAGATACATTTTTGCAAAGATCACAGTACAGTTGCTATACTAATCTATACACCTAACATAAATAAACAAATAAAGTTTGCATGTCCTCCCTGTGTCTCCGTAGGTTTTCCCCGGGATCTCAGTTTACTCCCTCAGTATTAGAAAATTATTCATATTATTACACTTGTATAAAAGACCCATTAGCATTGTTACATTAATGTGTAGATTTCTTATACTTATGTGATGGTCACATGGCTGAACCCAAAACATTAATGGACTTTAAAAGATTGGCAGAGATGTGCTACACCCAATAGCAAAGGAATGTAGTAAGAAATGAAAATTCCTAGAGACTCATTAATTGAAACAATTGAACTATTTTACTTTCTTACTTCTTACTATGTAGCTCCTTGTCAAGCTTCATTTGTTGGTGCATTTGCTCTTCTTGGGATTAACAACCAAGTGTTTTACTAATAAATTATTAAACGTAAGTATGCAACTTTAA
>JAYDZG010000015.1:19215152-19226158 GCA_034509265.1 Microcambeva bendego | reverse complement strand
AAAGTAAAATAGTATCAGTAATAAATAATACTAAATCTGTTTACACTTTCATTGTTTTCATATAGTTCACACGATCTGCAGAAATAAATGGACATTGATTGTTTAAATGAATAAAAGATAATTACAACTACTTTATTGTTCTTATTTTTTTCACGAAAAAACATGTTATGTTAATAGCAAATAATTTGTCTTCAATTTCATGTTGTTTAAAAAAGTTGGGAAAGGTTCGTTACATCCCTAGTTGTAAAAGGAGAATAGGCAGAAAAGTAAAACACTGAAATAAGTAAAATGTTCAGTAAAATATGTAGAACCCACTTATGCTATTTATAACAATTAACTTTCATACTACAATTACTATACATATTACAAGATTTTTCTTCTGTCCAATGACAGGCAACCAGACATATCTGGACGGACAAAGAGGGAGTATAAGAGAGAAATAAATATCTTTTCTAAATAATAAGGTTATCTCACAGGCCCTTAAAAAACCCAAATCAACATTTTTACTGAGTACTAAATTATTTTTAATTCTAAATAACATAGTCGTTGTTGGATTTTTATGCTGCATTTATTTTTATCATTTTACATCTTGCAGCAAGTAAATAAAACAAATGCAATTTGAAGTTCCTCTTAAACAAGAGGTTGTCAACATTTTTTTTGAGATTGTGGTTAATGGTAATGGATGAGAAGAGGATGTTAAAATATATAATAATAAAATTGTGTCATTCTGGCTAGCCTAACCTTATCACAGTTAAATAGTTTTTCATCATTATGGAGTGATGTATCGAGAGAAAACAAATAAAATTTATTTTTTAAATAAGTGAATAATGAAAACCTTATTCTTTGTGATTTAAGATGTTTTATAATGATGGGGTTAAGAATTAAAGCAGTGGGGCAAGAGTTAGGACTTTTTTACAGGTTCTTATTTAAGTACCCTTAGACTGTGTGTCTCAAGGGAGTAAAGGACACAACAGAGGTGTATGAGATCCTTGCGCTCTGTCAGTCATTCACTCTTGTTAGCCGTTGCTTCATGAAAAGAGACAGCAATTACATTAAAACGCTTGCAGTTCCCAAAAACCCTCAAATACCTTCCTGAAAGAGCGACAACTCCCAAACTATCCATCTCTGAGGGCAGTTCTATTTTTATTTACTTTCATTTCAACATATCAAAAACAGGTTTGCTGTCAGATGTTAGTGTTCCCTAATTCCACTGATTTTTTAAACAAAATTTAGTGTCCTTCTTTCATTTTTGGCAGTAATTTGTTACATTCAAAAACAAGCTCTAATGCACTGCCTGTCAAAAGACTTCATCTGACTTGATACCAAATACTACTATTAACATATAAACTTATTTAAAAGATGTATCATAGGACTTTTCCAAAACACATGAACTTAGAAGCAATACTTTACACTAAACTTTTAACTTATAGCAATAATTTACACTACACACACTCTGCTGACAGAGAAAAACACAAGAGCATTTCCAAAATACTGCAAATGTATATTTAAACAAGGTGTTCTAAATATAACCGTTTTTTGTGTGGACATGATTTAAATGATGTCCGTTTCATTTAGTGAGTGTCTGCTAATTCAGTTGAAAATACCATGAATTTATTGTGGCTGTTCAATTGCATTGGATTTATACAAGGTTTAAAAAATCACTTTAAAGCCAAGAGGGAATTACACATGCTTTCAATTCTCTGTTTGCTGAGTAAATGCTTATCATAACAGATTTCTCCTACTTCTCATTTCCATCTGAGTATCAGTACTTGGAAAACTCTCATAGTGGTTTATTATTCTTAAGATCCATCTTACATATTTATCCTGACTGCTAATAAGTGCTATAATGACCTGCATGTTTGATCATTTGACCAACAGGCCAAATATATAATTTTATGCTTGTTGGGATTATGGGATTATTTATGCGTGTTACGTTCATGAAAGGAGAGGGTACTCATTACAAAAAGTTCATTAGTTCACAAGCTAATATCAAACACAGTATTAGACAATTTTGTATCTCCAGTTTACCTCACTTGCACTTTGGATTGTGAGAGGAAACGGGAGCATCCAGAGTAAACCCACACAGACACAGGGAAAAGATCCTCAACACAGAAATAACCTGGAACACCCCACCTGGGGATTATACCCAGGACCTTCTTGCTGTAAGGCCACAGTGCTACCCACTAAGCCAATGTGCTGCTCTCAAAGGTGATGTAAGAGTAGAATACAGACTTTTGTCGCAACTGTTTCATGTGTTGATGGAATAATATTTACAAAATACAATTCATTTTGCGTGTAAAAAAAGGAAATACTTTTAAAGCTTTTAAAATTTTATTACTGATATTTTTCATAAGGCTGAGTATTCAAAACTGCAATGATAAAAAAAACCTATCACATTCTGGTATTTGAGCGGAAAGCAGCAGCAGAAGCAGCAGTAGCAGTACTCATTCTAATAAGGTGCTGGCCAGAATGAGCCAGCCAGAGGATTTATGATCCTGCCTGGATGTTATCCAATCAGTTATACATGCTCTGCAGAAAACTTTTGATAAACCCCGAACACTGCACAGGGTTACCTAAGACTACTGAATTAACTATTCTTAGAGTGTTTTGGTAAAAATAAAGCTCCAAGCTCCAATCAAATGGGGATATATATGAGGGCATAGAACAGGCTAGCAAAATGAATGTATGGTGTCAATCATGGAAAAGGAATTTATTGCTCATTTAAAAAAAAAATCCCAGTTCTTTGATATGTCATTATTTTTATTTTGCTACATAACTATCTATTCCTGAATGACACATTGAAATGCAGAGTAAGTAAACCAGTAGGTAGATTTATAGTACCAGTAATATTAGCATCTTCTCTTTGAGTCGTTGTCTTGGAAACGACCAACCAAATTACCATAATTAAATGAATCCACTCACAAGCTACATAAGGCTCTGAAAGGCTGTTACGCAAAATGAAGAGAATTAGAGAGATGGACATTAACAAAGAGTTAATCAACCAATGGTCCATTCATCACTGGCATGATTCCAAAGTCTGTGGCAGCTTCAGATTTGTAATGACCCTGGGATCTTTGTGCTTAATGCACATTTTAGTGCAGCCTATCTTAACACCATTTATCATGGTAAAAAGTTGGACAAACACCATGATTGATATTTATAGTTAATATTCAGTTTCAACCTTTTGTAGCTTCAACCTACAAAAACTATTTATGTTTTTATTTTCAATTGAAGAAATAATGGTAAAAAGTATGCAGATCTCTTATATAACGCTGGTGTAGTCCTTCTGTCATCGCTATAGATTTTCTTAAAGAGTAGCGAGCGCTATGCAGTGGAAAATCCCTGTAATTGTGACTGTCACTTTCCAAAGTACAGGTGGCGCTGACAAGCGCAATGTGGTCTACAAAGAAATATTTGCACAATAAATGAAAAGTTGCAAATTTAATATTAATATTTTGGAATTAAAGTTACGTTGAAGCGGTGTTCAAAAAGCCTGTTATTTTCATTCAACTTCAGAATGAGTCATCCAAGGTCTCTGCAGAGAGTTTATTTTTGATGAGATGGGGGCACAGTGATGATAACTTCATAATGGACTGCAGCCCATCTGAAATTGGAATAATGGGGTCAAACGTCAGATTTGACCAACTGAAGCTCAATAAGTGACACCTAAATAAGCCTAGACAACCATAAATCATGAATGCATTTAACTAAATTGGGCTGTTTAATGATAGTTGAAGTAGATGTTCCATTTTCTGTCATTAAATAGAAAAAAGAAACATATTCAACCTTACAAAATGAGGCAAATATAAACTTCTTGAAGCATGAAGCACACATTTAAGGAGAGTAAATACTTTAATGTTTTGTACATTCCTTGGCTTCTAATTTCATGTGTGGCATCTGAAGCAATCATTGGTTAATTTATTAGTCTATATAAGCCAGGTAATTACAGAATAAACATATCAGGGTAGACAAAATGTCTCCACCTGTGTTTAATGACAATCCACAATTAGCCATCAGGCACACTATACATGACACAAAATTATCTCCATGGAGTCCCATTATTATTCATTCATAAACACTCTTTCATAATAGCCTCTTCATTTTGTTACTGTATTATGTCAGTATTTCATGCAGTTATCAAAAATCCTTCAAATTTAATCCTTAATCATAAATAATGAGTGCAGGTAAATGTGAAAATCACATCCAGTCACTTCACATCTGGGAAGTTTGGCAAGTTCCACCTTTCTAAAGGCATCCACCTCCATGATGAAAATAACCTCAGGATGTTTAACTTGGTTTTCAAGGAGCAGTTGCATGTATCCTGTGTCTTTGTCCTGATTTTGACTGTAGATTATAATATCCTAAAGAAGTCTAAATATGAAAAGTGGAAGAACTAAAGCTCAAAAGCCAACTAGTGCTGCAAAAAAAGGCTTACTAGCTTCGGTGGGGGTGAGTGGGGTGGTTTGGGCAGGCATGTTGATCTGAGAATCATGCAATACACAATCTGCTGGAGGGCTTGTAGACTCAGAGTGGCACCTAGCTTTTTTATGCCCCCTAGTGCTGTTCAGATTTGCTGGATCCATGTTAAGCTGAGTCCTTCTGTAACAGGACAAGCTGGTGAGGAAGAAAACTCAGCTCACCAGTACACATGTTTTAGACCCAAGGACAAGAACCAGGAAAAAAAGGAAAGAAAGAGTTAACACAGAAAAAGCATAAAAATAAACTTAATACTGCTATGTAGAGTATGATGAATACCCATACATGTGTGGGTTTTGTTTTATACTCTTGGTATGCTTCAAAGAACCAAAGATTATTAAAATGATTGATTTACAGTATTTACAAATATTTACAGTACAACTTAATTTGATGCCATGATATTTTACATAAAAATACGAAAATGAATCAAAATAATGTGAATGTAAGGCTTGGCTAGACAATACATGAGGGTGGACACACACATAGGTGTGGATTATTAATGTTTAATAACAAAAAACCCTCAAGATAAGATAACAACAGATAGGAAAAGACACAAACACAGGAACTAAGCTAAATGCTAAACACCCACCTTCTTTACATTGCTAATCTAAATAAAGATGGACTAAACTGTATCAAACCCTATACTACACTAACAATAGGCTAACAGTTAAAAGCTAAACTAAACATTCTAGACCCACACTAGACCCATAAACGTATAAAAAAATAATAATACTGACAGGAGCCAGACAAACAATGTATGGACATTTAACACACAGGCAGGAGCTAACGACAAACAAAACAAAAAAAGCCAGAAATGCATTAACCAGTAAACCTGAGGCACTTGAATAGTACACAAATGAAAAATGTGAAATCTCTTAACACAAACCTTACATTTTAAATTTCTAAACACATTGCATATTACATGAAAAATGATTCATTCTGTGGTTCATGGTGCGATTTTCATGGCTGTGAATTGGGCAGGATCTTAATTATATGTACATGATAAAGAAAACAAATGTTTTAATGTCTTGATTGAACTAACAGATTGGAGTCTTTAGTAAAACACAAACAACAACAGAATGACAAGATGAGAGCTAGATTGGTTTTGGTTTTCCAATCATTCACGGGTCTCCTACCATATTGATTAAAATCACAGAACTCACTTTATATCTCGATCCCCTTACCCAACTCCCTCCTTTTTGGCACCTGCCTGTTCTCAAGAGAAATAACACAAAAGCTCTGTATTACGATCAAAGATTCTCTGACAGAAAGTCAGTCTTCTTGACCTTAAAGTTGAGCCTTTAATTTTTATGATAGCTATCAATCACTAAAAGAGTGTGGAGAAAAAGTATTTCCAACAATGAAAAATTGACTTTAAGCTGACATTTATTCACTACCTTTTTTGAAAAGGTTTGTCATGAAGAAATTCAATTAGTTGTTAAAAAGGAATTGGGAAACAAACATTGTAAAGTCACATTAAAAGAATATTGCCTTTTCAAGGTTTTATTAAGGTGAGCAGTTAGTCAGTTGCGGGTGCCAGTACAGAAATTGGACCTTATTCATAAAAATTCAATAAATAAAAGAAGCTGCTCAACCACTTACTGCAAATGCTTTGCTACAGAACAAGGTTGGGCTCTGATACTGGGTGAAAAGGCCTGGCTTAATGGCTATGTTTACACACAAAGGTTTTTCATTATTAAATTATAAAGCTAAATTATAATAAGCTAAATTATTAAAATGATTGGCCACATTTTCAATTAATTAGAAATTGTTGTAAATTGTAATATTGTTATATTGTTTTATTTATTTATTTAGTTAGTTCGTTAGTGTGAATCTAAAGGGCCACTCAAATGGCTCCACATTATTATTGCTACACCATACTATGGCACTAAACATTTAGCTAGTGCTATAACAGCATCCACTCATTGTAAGTTTGTTAAAACAGAATCT
Source organism: Microcambeva bendego (assembly GCA_034509265.1). Taxonomy (NCBI): domain Eukaryota; kingdom Metazoa; phylum Chordata; class Actinopteri; order Siluriformes; family Trichomycteridae; genus Microcambeva; species Microcambeva bendego. Next base: position 19,219,732 of record JAYDZG010000015.1, on the reverse strand, counting down.
TAGGTAATAAAACATGATTTATTACTTTAGATGATGTGTGAGCCCAGTTCGGCTGTGCTTCACAACACTTTAGCCATTGATTTACTATATAAATGATGATTCCACTGTTCTTATCTGAAGCAGTGTACAATTACGACTAACTAAAATCCAAATAACTGATAGAAAATGATCTTTTTCACTGGCCATATTTTAGTAGTATAGTGCCTTTACTGCAAAGCTACCATTGGCCATATTTGCAAACAGATCACTAAAAATATCTGGCAGTAACTGTGGGTCTGAAACTGAAATGTGAATGGAATGATAACAGTTTTATAGTTAAAAGCTTGTATATTTCAAGTTAGCTACTGGAATCTACAGATAATTTCACTTAAATTAAGACTATTATAATTGATGAATGAAGTGATCCAATGAGGATACAATTGTTAGAAGGGCTAGCAGCACGGGGGGGGGGTGACTCCTTGGTGTTTAAGGTGCCAAATTTGTGTCAACATCCCTTGCACAAACACACATGCACACACATAAAGATTCTTGAATATGAACCTCATTAGCCATATTTGCATTTGAGTTAAGAGGAAATTATGGGCGCAGCAGTGTAGGATTAAGAGAGCACAGAGGAGGGTGGGAAAACTGATGGTCACACCAGCAGTCTTTTTTCCTTTATTTATACACTGCAGCTCTAGCCAAGCTAATGCTTTAATAGAAAATTGCAGGAATATTATTTAATGTACCAATGTGTAATTTCACAGTTAGACAGCAACACACAAACCGTTTTATTTTTCTTTACCAACAGAAAATGTTCTTACTTGCTTCCATACACATCCTCATGATTTGTGATGGGATGTTAAAGCATTGTTTATGAATACAGATTAAGGTTCCACTGTTCAGCCTGCAATTGTAACTGGAACATAAAAGTTTAACAATGTTTATATCTACAAATTTAAGATGTTGTTGGCAATGCCTAGTTTCATCATAACATCCAGTAAAACTTAAATATTTTGCAGTATAGAAGGACATTACCATTAAAGAATATAGTAAAATGATCAGGAGAAATTGTTTGCACCATAATTTGAAACGTGTGCTCTAAAATTATATTTTTAGCTGTTACAAAATGACACAATAAAATAGAACTTATGACTTTAGATGCCAGCAACAATTTTTGCATATTTCCCATAGTTGTAAACATTTGGTAACTAATATTTTGTACATAGTTAAATACATCATCTTGGTATCCATCCATCCGTCCATCCATCCGTCCATCCATCCGTCCATCCATCCATCCATCCATGTTTCATCAATACACAAGTTTAAATCTCACAAAGACGAAACCAGAGCACCCAGAGTAAACCTAAACAGACAGAAAAAATATGGAATCTCTACACAGAAAGGACACAGGCTGCCTATCTTGGGATCACCGTTACCAACCATGCCATTGAACCAGTTCCCCTCCGCCATAGAGTTGGGCAAGAACTGCCGGCTCACCAGCCAAACACCTCTTTTCTGTTTGCTTTGCTTTTGTTTTTTTGTGTGTGTTTGTTAAGTTTTTTGTTTTAAAGGACTGAGCCCTCTACCTGGTGCAATCAGCGATGCGAACTCCACCTACACTTCACGTACCACCTGGTGCCGCCATGGATCTCGAGGTTCGACAGTGGTGCACGGCTGTTATGACCCAGGGAGATCCCCAGGGCTCAACTTGCTACCTGCAGTGGTTCAGTTGCCATGAAGGCTGACTTTTTAGTTTTCCATTCGATTCATTGATTTATTATTATACCGCTGTTATTATTTGATATTTAATAAACTTGTGACAATTCTGAATTCTGTGTCTGATCTTCATCTCCTTGTCATTCCTAACAGTAAATATTGCAATAGGATCCAAGATGGATAAAAAGCGAAAACAAACCTAAAAGATAACTATTGGTGGCCTTCTTTTAAAATCTTCTATTTAATACACTCTTTCGCATTTTGCCAATTTGTGTTGGAGCACTCATGATTCAGTTGTTTTATGTAAAACTACAATTTTCTATAAACTTTTCTATATATTTTTTTTTATAAAAAGGTGTTTTGAGAAGCAAGTGGATGCTTATCATCCATTTACAATGCATTCAAATGTGACTACCCCCCTCTTGCACCTATATTCAGCATTAATTAGCAGCACTCAAGCAGTTACAAGAAAAGTGTCAAAAAGGTCTCTCCTGAGTTTGTACCAAATTGATCCAAATTAAAATTTCACAGCATTTAATTAAATAGCCTGTAATTACACTTCAGTTTCATTTCAGTTTGCTTAAGGTGTTGTCCAATTCCTGCACTGCAGTGTAAATAGAAATTGATTACAGCCTTAATGTGAATTAAACACTAAATACAAAACTGAAGGAAAGTGCACAGTCATTCATTCACTCATAATCTTTTATGTATTTAATAAAGTCTTTCATAAGCACTGAACTAGTAATCCGAAGGATGCTGGTTCAAGCAGTTGGGTCCTTGCGCATAGACCTTAACCGTCAATTGCTCAGTCTGTACTGTAAGTCGCTTTGAATAAAGGTATCTGCTAAATGCTGAAAATTTAAATGTGCTTAACACAAAACTATTACTTCAGCAGCTATTTATTAATTTAGAATGTATTTATGCTTTGATCCAATTCAGCTTTAATTTGTGATTTGTGGTGTGTCATAACTAGGTGTTGTTTTTTGTTGGGAAATAACACTAGCCATTAATGATCAATGCTGGCTCTTTAAAATTATGACATTATGAACTAAAGGGCCATACTGAAGCAAAACAACATTCAGTTGCAGCACATGCTTAGTTTTGCTAAGCAGCACATGCTTATTGAAGCTGTCCTCAGAGAAATAAAGAAAAATGAAGCTATTCTCACATGGCATGATCTCTGCCCTTATGTTCTATCCCTCATAGCATTTAAATTTTCTAGACTGATTGGTCTCTGGAAACTGACGTTAAACGAACATATATGCGTGTGTAATTAATGCTTAAGGGAGTGAGTGATCATTCAATAATCCTAATTTGAATATTGTTTGTCTTAGAGGATGCGCTTTGGGAATAAGATATGGGCAAGTAAATTTAATAAGGGCCAGTTGACTGTGTTGAAGGTTCTCTGAGACAGCAAGTGGTTTTAAGCATTTAAAGTAGAAATAATTGGCTAGCATAAAGATCTGAGCAACTTTGACAAGAACCAATATATTAGAGGCAGCCGTGATCTGGTGGCTAGAGAACTGGGCTTGTGATCAGAACGTTGCCGGTTTGATTCCCAGACCTTTGAGCAAGGCACCTAACCTCTAACTGCTCCCCAGGCACCATGGCTAGGGCTGCCCACCGCCCAAATTTCACTACAAAGTGATGAAAAGAGTATTCTAAATAAAAAAGTGATCATTTCCAAAATGAAAGGTCCTATGTGGTGTTCTTAGCATGCAGTTCATACTACTTAGCTAGAAAGTTCAGAAAAAGAATAACTGATAAATTGGTGACATGGTTGTGATTGAACTTGTGGGAGCAAACTGGAGCATTAAACACTTATTGTCCTTACTGACTATTCAGCTGTGGCTGACTTAAAATGCAGTGTCTCTTTCCAAAAAGGGTTTTAATTTATTTTAATGTATCTTTATTTAACCAGAAAATAAAGTAATTCAAAAAGTCCCCCTCAGTTAGGTTTAAGTTAATTAATGTATGCTAGCTTGCCAAATTAAATTTATAAAAAATAATTTCCTTTTAAAACTCAATAATTTCACTTCTCCAAACCAATTATTGGTTTTAAAATTTATGTTGTTATGGCCAGAGAATTAGTTTATTTTATTAGGCTTTTTAATTATTTCAGAAAGCTAACATTTACTAAAGAGGGAATGCTGGTTGAATTAGATGAACATAAGCAAAACTGAATGCAGCATGGATATTCAAAGATAAATTAAACTGACGTGGCATTGAGAGCATTGTGAATATTTATTAAACCATCATATTGAGATGCCCATGTTTTTCAGCTTTATATTAAAAAGAACATTGCTTTTTATGATTTCCTCTCAGAAAATAATCAGTCTGGTTTTTTTTCAGCAAACAAGCTTTAATCACCGTCTGTTAACCTTACTAAACTCAAAGCTGGAGTAGTGAATGAATTAGTCTTTTCAAACAAGTCTTATTAATATGGAAGTAATTTGCATAAATTGGTATATCTCAAAGGATGGCTTAATAAACAAGCAGATAGTGTGGGTGTTGTAGAATTCAAGGTCCTAGGGGCTTGCAGTTTACAGCAATTTAACTTATTTTCTGGCATCTTCCATGTATTGTGGTTCCCACCGTTCTTTAAACTTTCTTTAAAGATAAAAAACAAAGACATATTTATGCAGGTGAGTTGGCAAGTCTTTGATACTATTGCATTACATGTAGTCGCTGTCCAATGAAAAACACGCATCTTTGTTTTTAGCATTTTTCACTGTTTTAAATGTGTGGATTGTGTGTTTAATTCTGAAATTCTACATCTGTTGTTAAAAGTCAAGTCAAGTCGAATCAATTTTATTTGTATAGCGCTTTTTACAATAGATATTGTCACAAAGCAGCTTTACAGAGTTTAGGACCACCAGACC